>CAUYRH010135063.1:0-19260 GCA_963574655.1 Perodicticus potto | reverse complement strand
CGTGCAGGGGGAAACAGTTTACAGCAGTTTCCACGGTTATGAACTATATTTCAAACACAACAATCCACCAAATCACTGTGCATTGCCAAGTGCCCATCCACTCCGACAATTCACACGGGGAAAGGTCCAGTACTCCCTCCCTCTCACCTGCTGACTGGGGAGTGATGAACTACGGGACCGTCACCGTCGCCATCTTCTGGAATAGTCCCACTTGAACTGAATCTTGACAGAGGAGTAGCACTTTACAAGGTGACAGAAGTAAGGAAACTAGACCTCCTGACTCAAATTGTAATGTATATAAAGAGTGACCCATGATTAACTTATTTAACCTTTTGTATTATGATTAAGTTTAAAATTTTAAACTTTTCACATACAATTTAAGTGTATTATAAAAAAAATTTTAAATTATAGAATAAAGACAAATAAACATTTTGGTTTATATATTTTATACCCTTTTTCTGCTTAAAATGCTATGCGTATATCAACTTAGGAAGATATCACAAACAGAGAGGCTACAGGCACCCTCAACATCATTTTCAGTGTTTGCTGAGAGTTAAGCCACGTGGTTGCCCCACAGTATATTTGGCTGAGGCCCTGCTGGTGGACACGGAGGCTGGTGAATAAACAACCCTGATGCTGTACCAAGCCAAGCTGGAGAACGTGGCCAGGGTTGAAGCAGCTGGGGACATATCAGGTAATGATTACTCAGGGACTTGCCCTTGCCTTTCTTGTAAGTTATTTGCCTTAGATTTACCTGTAATTTTGAAAGCTAATCTGGGTGTTTTGCAAGCAAAACAAATAAGCAAAGAGTACTTTCTGGAGCTTGCCAAAGTAGAGATTGGTTGAATGAAATGAAATCTCAGGGCTTGTGAAAGTGGCCTCTAGGAGCAGGTGGAGACTGGAAAACACTTGACTTTTCATCTTCCTGAAGGGGAGTTCATCACGGAGTAAATTCTAAAATGCACTACAACCTTGGAAAGAAAACATAGAATGCTGGCTATCTTTTGTGAATTTATATTCACAAAAGTGTGGCATGTTTGTATACTAATGCAACCCTAACACCTTCTCTGAGCTCCTGCACAAACATGAGTACTATCTAGAGTCCCCTCGGTGTGACCTCAAAATCACCATGCCTTGGCTGCCTCTCCCTCTCTTGTTTCTTCACTCTCTCCACTTTCCTGAGTGCCTGCTTTGTGCTAGGTGCTTTGCAAGCACTAAGGATATGTGATGTAAATATACTGACGTTTCCTTTAAGGACCTGATTCACAGTCCCTCGGAGGCAGTCAGCTGCAGAAACAAATCCACTAATGCACGTGATTTAGGGGCAATGTGCACAGGTCTCAGGGCAGCATGGCTTTGTCTTGGGAGGTCAGAGAAGTTCAAAGAGCAACTAAAATTTGAACAGAATCTTTCCGGGGAGCAGTGGGAAAGGCTCGTGCAAAGGCACTAAGGGGGAAATCACGACTTATCTCTATCCACAAGGAGAAGTAAAGGTGGCTGAATTCTCAGGGGGCTTTCTGGATGTAGGGTTGAAGCTGGAGAGAGCATGGTCTTGCACTACCTGGAGAAATGTAGATTTTCTCCCATACACAATGAGAAACAGCTAAAGGATTTCTGTGGTGAAGTCATTATCTTTCTGTTCCTTGGGTTCAAGCATGCTCTATCCTAAAAGGCCTTCCCAAGCCCACTTTACTTTTCATCTGGTTAATTTTTATTTGTCCTTAAGTTTCAGCTCTTATGTTTCCTCCAAGAGTCCTTACATACTTGCCCTGAGCAGGCTGACTTGGCTCCCTTTCCCAGAACCTGCTATACCACATGGACCCCTGCATCACTTACCACACTGCACTGTAACTATGTGTACTATCTTGTGGACTGTGATTCTTGTTTGATTTTCTACCCCAGTTCCCAGTACAGGGCCTGTCCTGGAAAGATGTCTATTTGCTTTCAGATCCCTTCCCCTTCTTGGCTCTGCATCACAGAGGCTGACCCTTGCAAACTACACTTCCCAGGATGATTTGACGGTTGGCTTCCTGCCAGGTTTGGCCAATGGGAGGCAGTAGTGGGAGGAAGGAAAAGGCCAGGGCATTTCTCTCCCTTTCTCTCTGTTTTGAGAACAAAGGAATTGACAATGACTGCATTTCCTTCAAGGCTGCAGCTCCTCTTGGAGAATCCCTGTCTTCAAGGTTCAAGTTCATTTCAAGTGGCCACTGTTTGTGGTTCTGATACCACCACCTCTTCCTTTTGTCCCTCCAGGTTTCAAGATGGTAACAGCCTCCTGCTTTTGCTAATTCCGGTTGCTTCCTTGATCTCTGCTTGGTTTTTCAGCTCTTCCTGCACTACTGCAGTCAGTTCTTGGCATTCATCTCCTTCTGTTGAACTCCCTGGAATGGACCCTACATCTTAACCAGACAGTGATGCACACAGTACTTGACAGACAGGGATGCTTGATAATGTTGCATTCATGTAGGTGGAGAGGTCCAAACTTCACCTTCTGCTGGTGTAGCAGCGGCACATGTGAAGAGGAAGGGGGAGAATCCTGAGACACTGGTGAGAAAGAATGAATAGTCTTAGTGACCAATTTGGTGTGAGAAGGAGGCAGGGCTATGCCGGCTCTCAGGGTGTTGTCTTGGGCCCCTGGGTGTGGCAGCAGGGGCATTCAGCAGGGAGCAGGGAGCACAGGAGCAGGAGAGCCTTTGCATCCCAGGAGAGCTTGGAAAAGGCACTTCCTTCTCTCTGTGGCCCTGTCTCTAAACTGGGGGTGGCGGGGAATGCTCAGCCATGCACCATGGAAGACCTGCCCACTGTGCCAGAGGGGTTAGACTGCCCAGGACTAGGGGTGGTAATGGAAGGAATGTGAACAATCAGGAGGTAGAAGCCTGAGGGGGAAAGTCAGGCCTGAAGGAGACTTTTGTGTTCCATCTCTCTAAGTCGGTGTTCTCAACCTGTGGGTGGAGATTCACAAGAACCATATTAAAGGGGCGCGGCACTAGGAGGGTTGAGAACCATTGCTCTAAGTGAACGGATCCCAAGACAGAGAAACCCTCTCCAGTTCTGAGGCCACTCCCACAGTCTCTGAAAGTCACTGCCTCCCTCATGTGCAAAGTGAGGACAATGGCAGGTCCCACCTCCAAGCAAGGGTGGGATGAGAGGACGGAGGGAAGAGGGACTTCAGGTGGTGGTTACTACTGACGGATCTGTCCCCAGCAGCAGCTGGGAGGATGAGAGATCCAGAGAGGAGGTTGGAGGAGGGGACACGGGGCAGGGGCACGATGTGAGGTGTTGGGAGGAGTTAGTACCACAGAGAGGGTTGGGAGATGGGGATGGAGCAGGGAGGCCAGAGAAAAGCTGTGATCTGGGAGAATCAGAGTGGTCCAGGCCTCGGACTCCACGTCGGCCCTCTCCCCAGGCCCTGGAGTGCATTACTGGGCTTTGGACAGCCCTGGGACTACAGTGTCCTCCAAGAGTTAAGCAGAAGCCTCATGAGAAGTCTCTCCCTATAGAGTCCCAAGTGACAAGAGAAAGGGACATCTGTCTGCAAATGTGATCTCTGAACATAAAGGCACCCAGTCTGGCATGACCCCCAGACCCTGCACTATTGCCTTTCCCAGACCAGAACTGGGACACTAGGCTTTTCTCTCTAAGAAGACTGGCAGGCCCGTGAGGTAGGAGTCTGTCTCCTCCTCCTCTTCTGTCTTCCATGGTCTCTGCAGAGAGAAAACCCTGGGTAAAGATTAGCTGCATACGCTGCAATCTGAATGTTGAAGTGGGTCATAAAACTCATCTTTAGTTTGGGTCTCTTTGTATCCTTTTAAAATTTATATACCCTGGACTTGTCTTTTCTGCTCACACTTAGGTACTAACAGTCTGGAGTCACTTAGTTGTAAATAGTCTCATTTGAGCAATCACAATGCCTAGTTTGTGTACTAATGAAAACTTGGAACTTAACTTAGCATTCAGTCTTGTCTTATCCTCCTAGCTGGAGAGAAGGCAATGAACACCTGCTTTCTGAGGAGGCCCACTGGCCAGCTTCTCACTTGTTCAGCTGGTGTTCCTCCTACTTGTTAAGGCTAGCAGTGGGCTGGGGGGAGGGGGAGCATTAGGGAGCCAGGGCAGGCTGTCCTACCCGGTGTGACGGAGCCTTCTCTCAAGGTAGCTGTCTGAAGCTGACTTTTTCATAGTGGCACACTGCTGGGCTCTTCAGAGACCTCCTGCTGAGCACAGCCCTCCCCCTCCCCCCCCCGGGATGTGGGCTGTGCATTTTATCCCTTTAGATGTCTCCTCCCTCAGCCCCGAGCCCCTGGTTCAGTGATGGTCCCCGCTAGGCCAGATCTCGCTGTTGGGGCTCCTCAGCCACCAGACTCTGCTTTCAGGCAGGACTTAAAACCACACAATTTGGCTTTACTACTTCTTTGTGGTCTGGGAAACACATGTCGTTACTCTAAGGAATTCTAAGGGCACAGCTCACCTCCAGGGCAGCCCCTTCCATTCTGTTGCACCGGCTGTTTTAGTGTTCTCAGTGTGAGTCAGGCCCCTGGCTTTTGTACCCCCAGGGAGTTGGAATGGTGCAGGATTCTTACTGTTCCCAGAGAAGCCCCCTTGCTAGGCCTGAGTGAAGGAGGCAGCCCCTCCACACCCCTCCAAGGGAAGTGGAGACTTGGCAGCAATTCCCTGGGAAGGAACCTCATGACTCCCCTCCCTCATCTCCTCTCTAGATGTGTTCAAGGATGGTAGAAGCAGTTCTCAGAAATTCCCTCTGAGTTCCGCGCATGGTGAGCTGTCTCACGCTGAACGTACCCACGCCTCAGTTGAGGCTGAGGCTGGGAAAGTGCCACCTAACAGGTCTGGTACGATGCGCTGAAGCCCCTGCATGGTGGGGGGTCAATTCAGAAAGTCTTGACTGACTCACTCATTTCCTCGCTCACTCACTCTTGCAGACATGTTTTTCGATTCGGGAACCTGGAAACATACCAGGGAATAGACAGCGCTAATGTTTGAGCAGACTTTAATTCATTTCATTTTGACTTGTCTTTAAGTCATCAATTTTTAGGTAAAGCTACTAGCTGGGACTAAATTCAGCCACGATGAATTTAGCGGTGAAGGTTGCTCCACACACTTGGAGTAAAAAGATAGGAATCTCTCTCTCGTTTTTGCATTTGCTTGTCAAGTAGTCTCTATCTGCCCTGTTAGCAGAAAACCCGAATCTCCACAAGTCCCTCCTCTCGCTTGTCTGAGAAGGTCCAGGGTGCAGCCCCGGGAACTGGGATGCGCTGTCCTCCGCTGCCGCTTCCCCGAGCTGCCACACGGTGGCGCCATTGGACGGTCTCTCAGCCTTCCACAAAGCTGCTTTTGTCCGTGTCCCCGCACAGCCGCAGAAGTTCTCTAGGGAGGATGACCCCATTCCCTCAGCGGTAACCTCAGCCAGGGGTGACCCCCACGGGAGCTCACGAGGTTGCAGCTCAGCTGAGTTCTGCCTCCAGTTTCCATTCACAGCCGCCTTCCAGGTGCCAGCTTGTCCCAGGAGCCCCAGGGCAGCGCAGGCTCCCACGAATCCCAGCCGCCCTTTGTTTTCAATTCAAAACCCGAAGGGTCCTGTTACCAACCCCACCTTCCTGGACAACGGGGCTACTTGTCACCCATCTAGACTTCTGAGAAAAATACCCTCAGCGACTCCCGAGGGGACTCAGGGGAGCCTCTGCTCCCCTCACGCCCAGGTTAGCAACCCTCATTGAGGCCAAGTTGGTTGTCTGTCCTGGTCTACCAGATGAAGAAGTTGGCACTTTTCTCACCAGAGAAGGGAACTACAGATTTAATTTTTTAAATCTTTTGCAAGTACTCCTCTTGTAAGTCACCTGTCCCACAGAGACTAAAAATGTGTGTAACATGCTTTAATATCTAGAACAAACTATGACCCTGACCTTCAGAGTAGATCTCTGGGAGTACAATTGAAAACTGTGTAGCAGACTGACCCTGCTGACTGTTAAGGAAGTGACTTTGGATTCCAAGGGTCTGCTCATGCATAAAAATTAGTTTTTCAAAGCTTTTAAGAGCAAAGAGTAGACTCCACGAAAATGCAGTGTTTTTGCTGCAGAAATGGAAGTCACAAAGAGTCCAGGGATTTCATGCCAGGGACTAAGCCACACCCCAATCTTCACTGAGTAGGACCAGACACTGAAGGGCGCAGAGGGCTTCCAAGGGGAGACAGCCCAGATCTCAGTCTGGGATAATATTAGCTGCCATCCTTGAACTAAGCTATACACATAGCATTTGGGGGGGAGGGGTTGTATATATTACTGCTAATCTTCATGACCACTGTATTTGGTAGATATTTTTGCAGCCATTTTACAAATGAGAAAAGTGTGGCTCAGAGAGGTCATGTCCAGCGTCACAAAGCCAGGGATGAGCTGAGTTGGGATTCAAAATCTGGGGACTCTAAAAGTCTTTTTTTCCCTATAAATTGTATGTTCCCTTTTGAGAATGTTGTCCATGTTAGAAGGGGATGGCTGAGAAAAGATAGTTGGGAATAGATCTTGCTGTATTGTAGAGTTTTGTGTAAGGTTTCAAGTTTAAGCAAATGATAACTTTGTCTATAAGTCAGTCATGAAAATGTTTCTGACATACAGTCCCCAGGGAAAGAGACAGTAGGTGGAAGCAAAGGTCACATGATGAACTTGACCAGGTCTTTTCCTTGGCAGTGGGTGGGATTCTTGTTAATCTGGCTGTCTTCTTCACAACTCTGTGCCTCTGTCTCCACTGTTCCTCTGCCTGGAATCACTGTCACCATGCCCCAGCCCCCACCAGGGGAAATCAGGTAAGTCACCTCTTCTGAGGAAGGCTTTCTTTCCCTGATGGCTCTGGGCAAACACACAGGTGGGGTTAGGCACTCTCCCCTGTGTTCCCATTGTTCCTGCTCATGCATCAGTGCCACAGGTATTAATCTAAGCACAGTCGTCGTTTGCATAGGTCTGGAGCTACCATAGAAAGTGGTGGGAAGGGAGTTGTCTTTTACAAAAGCAGAGGGCAAGACTGGTCAGAGCCCCCACGATTCTACAATAAGGAGATCTGAAAGGAGTCTGCTGAACACCCTAAATGAAGGGGGCCATGTTCAGGGGTCAAGCTGGGGCCAGGATCAGAAACCTGGATGGGCTAATGGGAGCAACACTAGTAGGTCAGGCCTACAGGGGCAGCGTGTAGCAGGGAGGCACAGAAGTGGGTGGGAGAGGAGGAGGAATGGATAGAGAGTGAGGAACAGCCTTTCTTCAACCAAACCTGAGGCTGTATTTGTCACAGGCAGTTAGCGCAGTCTGGGTTGAAGTCATTATTCTCTCAAGAACTAGTCATTCTCCTGGAACTTCCCACTGCATTTCCCAATGCATTTTACCATGAGTTTGACCAAAGACATGGTCCCCTTGAGTCGGTAAACCATGTAGACCCTGCCAGCTGCAGCAAGTCGCAGTGGTTCCCTCTCCAGGCGCCAGTGTGCAGAGCGGGAAACAGCCCCTCATGGTGGTTAGGGTCATTCAACCCCCTTGTTTTGAGACAGCCCCTTCTCCTGGTCATGAATCTTATTGTGCCCAACACCCCCTTGTTTTTCTAAGCAGGGCTGGGAATTTTCCTTGGTTAACACTCCAGGTCTTCCCTCCTTCCGGATTTAATGAGCTCATTTATTTTTCTTTTTCACTTAGCAGGGTTTAGGGCCAGTTAATGAGTGGTGGGTTTCTCTTTAAGAGCCAAGTTGGACTGGAGCTCAGGGCACTTTTCTTGCCATTTCCAGCTCTCAAGTCCCCAGTGACTGTGGAAATCTCTCTCCAACTCTGGCAACTGCCCTCCCCAAAGCTATTCCCATATGTTGAAGTTTTGGAACATAATGTCAGGAAAGCCTCACGTTTTTCTGTTGTTGTTATTGTTTGTTTTTCCTTCACTTGCTTTCCCTGGGATGGTTATTTTAAGATGAGCTTGTGCTTAGTGAGGTGATGGTTATGTTATTAATCAGTTTCATGTAAGCATTCTACATTGTATATCAAATCAGCACATTGTACTCCCTAAATTTATTAATGTACACAGTTATGATTTAATAAAATAAAAAAATAAAATAAAAATAAAGAGCTGTTGAAGCATCAGGGAAACAGACTCCATTATCAATGCAGAGTTTTCCCTGTGAGTTCTGTCTGAAGCTTTTGGTAGATTTTGGGGTGGGGGAAGCTGGTAATGAATTCCAGGGAGACTTGCCAGAGGCTGTTTCAACCTCCTTTGTGTGAGGCTGACTGTTAAGAGCTGCCGGGAGGGAACACTAATGGAAAGGAACTTGGAAGCTAATGGTCAGCCCAGAGAGAAAGAGAAAGAATGCAGGGTTCATAAGGGGGGCGGGAAACTGCCCAACACAGTGGCAGATGCAGCTCCTGTAGGTAAAGCTTTCATAGCCGTACTGTGGAACCACGGACTAGGGAAGGCCCAAAGAGTCTCCTGGATGTTTGTGTGTCATCCATCCAGTAAGCAAAGACTGAGCCTTTGCTGTGAGGCAGACCCTGACCTAGGCATTGAGGCATTGGGAGGACAATTGGACACAGTCCTCAGGAATGCCCATGGGTCATCTTTGCACCTTTCAGAAGAGTGAGGAATCCAGTGCCCATAGTGGGGGAGGCTATAGGGAATAAGTCCTGAACCTCAACAGGCCACACTCAGTCTGCAAAGCAGTTGCTAACTGCTGTTTCCTGCTGAACCACTGAAGTTTGAGCACCACACTCCACAGTAGGAAGGCAGAGCCCTCTGCCTGGCTCTGCACAGGACCAGGCAGTGGGTGGCAAAGCAGAGCCTGAGTTGATCTGCTAAACCTCCATACCAGGCAAGAGCCAAGTTTCTCGAGGTTGGTGTTCTAGTAGGTAAAAACACATTTGAAGTTTGTAGTGATCGGACTCCCTAGCCCACCCTAGCAAAGAGCAGAGAGAAGGAACCAGGTGGAGAAGGCAGCCTTCTTCATCTTGGCTGGGTTGCTGTGTGAATTAGTTTCCTAGGGTTGCTGTGACAAAGTACCAGAGATGACATGGCTTAAATAACAGGAATTTATTGTGTCCCAATTCTGGAGGCTAGAAGTTCCAGATCAAGGTTATGAGGAGGGCTGGTTCCTTCTGAGGGTTATGGAAGCTTCTGGTAGTTTATTGGCTAATCTTGGCACTCCTTGGCTTTTAAAAGCACCACCCCAATCTCTGCCTTCATCTTCACATGGTGTTCTCTCTGACTGCCAGTCCATGCCCACAGTTCCCCTTTTTATAAGGACATCGGTCAAATTGGATGGGGGCCCACTCTGATAACTTCATCTTAACTAATTACATCTGACATAACTATTTTCAAATGAGGTCATATTCTGAAATACTGAGGGTTCAATTTTAACCTATGAATTTTAGGGGGACACAATTCAATCCATTCCACCATGCTTCTGACTTTACCTCCCTCAACATGCTGTCAGCAGTGCCTATGAGAAAAAGGTCAGAGCTGATTCCACCCAATTATTGATGAATAAATATATAATTCATCAATATTGTCAGTACAATCTTGGGGAGAAGCACAGCGGGTCTAGGAGCAGTGACAGGTCTCCCGGAAGGAAAGTTTGTGCTGGAGAGGAACCTGGCACATGAAATGTGGGAGGGCCATTATCAGGGTGCAGAGACTTGGTCCTCTTCCCTACTGTGCTCGAGGCTAGCAGGAGCCTGAAGGGGAGGAAAACTCCAATCTGGAGCCACTTAGCCTGGGACAGAGTTGTTGGAGGAAGACATCTGACCAAGGCCTCTCACCCAGGGAAAGGGGAATGTAGTCATCAGCATCCAGAGTTCGGGGGTTGGAGGGTCTTTGAGTCAATTGGTGTCAGAGGGTGAAACCGAAATGAGGGTATCTGGTGTGACTTTGGCTGCGTGAATGACTGAGTGTTCATTTATAGCCATCCACAACTGGCTATGACTCTTAACCACATCTTCCTTGAAGTACAAGAGCAATATAATTAAAAAACATAATTATAGTGGCATGTTGTAATACAACATATAGCCTTATAGACTTTGACAAGTAATTCTGAAAAGGAAATAGGGTACATCTGCCGTCCCTAATATTGACATTTAAGATAAAGTGATAGCAAAAGAATACATTTTGGCACACGAGTAAGTCCACGGGAATAGGCTAAAATTTAGGAATAAGCACCATGTGTTTGCATAATTAGTATTTGTAAAGATGACATTCCAGTTCAGTGGGAAAATTAGGATCAATTCAAGAAATAATGTCAACCTAATGGGTTCTCCATCTGCAGAGAAAAAGTAAGATGGACCACCATTTCTTTTCTTTTTTTAAATTATTTTTTCAACCCCCCAATGTGAATTAAATTACATTTTTCTCTTGTGTGGGTGTGTATTAATATTGAGTACATTGGATACTTGCTTTCTTATTCTTGTGATACTCTACTAAAGAGAATGTTCTCCAACTCTATCTAGGTTAATATAAAAGATATAACGTCTTCATCCTTTTTATGGCTGAATAGTATTCCATGGTATACATATACTACAGTCTTTTAATCCAGTCACTTGTTGATTCCACATCCCGGCGATTGTAAATTGAGCTGCGATGAACAATCTAATGCAAATGTCCAGATGGATTTGAGTTAAAGAGATAAGTGTAAATAAATAAGTAAGTAAGTAAACAAACACAAAGTTTTTGAAGAAAATCCAGTGGAAAATTTGTATAACTTTGGAGTAGAGGATATATTTTTAATGATTATGAGAATCCCAAAATCCATGAATTGGAAAGCAAATGACACATTCCCCTCATTTTTTTTTGAATTATAAGAAAAAAACCTCAATAAGGAAAGTCAAAGGGCAAACTATAGACTGAGATAAACATTTGCAATATGTATGAAAAATTATCCTTAATTTATCCAAAGCTCATTATAACTGGTAATGAAATAGCCAAAAGCTATAGGAATGTAGGAAACAATATAAAGAAGCAATTCACAAAAGAGGAAATGAAGATTTAAATGGGAAAGAGACATCAGAGAAAGTAGAGTTTAATTATTTATTCATCATATGGACAAAACTGAAAAAGACCAGTGACATCTGTGCATCAATACTTTTGTATCTTACTGGTGGGAAAGTGAACTGCCCAGACTTCTAGGGAAAAACAATCTGGCAGTGTCTATTAAAGTTCAAAATGCATACCCATTAATTCAGGAACCCCATGTTGGGCAGTCATTTCAATAGGTATAGAAGCATCAGTACTCAAGAATACATTGAAAAGAATATTTACAGAGGTACTGCTTATCATGGCAAAGTACTGGGCAATGGACAATTATTCATCAATAATAAAATATCCAAATAAACACAGTGCCTCCATGATGTGGGATATGCAGCTACCACAAGGAAGAATGAATGAGTTCACTCTAACTACTTAGCATACTCTCATGGAGAGATATGATAGTAGATACATACTAAGTGGAAAAAGCAAAGTATGGGGAAATGTGTATGTTATTATCTAATTTTTGTAAAAATGTGAACAAACAAAACAAAATCCAACACACGTGCCTGCTCTGTATTTGCATGTGTTACAGCAACTTAGAGAAGAGTACTTCTCCAACTGCATGACCTAGGAATGAGGGACTGATTTTAGCTGTTATTTCTCTGTCTTCAGCTGTTTTACTTAACATAAGAATCTTCTTTTTAAATTAAAAGCAGTTGAATAAAGGCAACTATAAAGGGAAAAAAAGGACTCACTGGGTCCCAGGTTAAGTCTGCTCTCTTTAACCACCTGACACTCCCCCTAGGGCCTGGTCTCTGCATATAGCTCCAGCCTTTTTCTTCATGCCAGTTTCCCTCTTCTTTCCAGCTGTTTAGGACCAGGAGCATTCTTGACGCCAGGCTGTGTTCCCCATACACCTTGACCTCACTTCCCATGGGACCCTCTGAGGCTGGGAAAAGTACTCCTTACCTACTCTCATAGCATCTTGTCCCCATGTCCCTGTGGCACTGTTGGCCCTTTGTGATCAACTATTTAGTTTTATCCCCTACTAGTCTCTAAGTTCGAAGAGGGGAGGAGGACTGTTTTTCATGGTGTCCCCTGAGCCTTCTCTAGCTCTGAATGAATAAATAAAAGAAGAAATGAATGAATGAATGCAAAACACTAAAACACGGTTTGTGCCCTCAAAATGTGCAGCAGAAAAACAGACATGCAAACAGCCGAGTTATAATATATAAAAAAAATTATTATCATAAGAAAGGGAATATAAGCTACCCAAAATTGCTTGAGGAAAGTCTTTCACAAGAAAGAAAGCACTTAATCAAAGATTTGAAGGATCAATAGACATTTACAAGGAATGTAAGAGAAAGGAGTTATTTCTAACGCCAGGGGCAGCTTCTGCAAGGGCACAGAAGCATGAAAGAGCATAACATATTCTGAAAACCTCAAGAGATTTAGTATTGCCTGAGCATAAAGTTCAAGGGTGAGGAAAGGAGTAAGTGAAGGATAACAAATGGAGGCGGTCATACTGACACCAAGTCATTCATGCATGGCCCTGCAGGTGATGGCTGTAGGTTTAGTGCTTGTTTTGAAGTGAGACACAGGGAGTTGTTGAAGAAGGTTCAAGCAGGGGTGTGACATGAAGGGCATTGGATCACACTGGTGGAATAAGGATAGGGTATGGTAGGGACAGGAGATGATGTCAGAAGAAAATGAATTGGCCAGGAGCACAACAAAAACAGGTAAAGTTATCAATAGAAAAAGGACTGGTGACTTACAAAGGAGGTCAAGTTGACATGACTCGTGGTTGTTGACTGTGGCATGGAAAAGGAGTCAAAATGACCCTTAGATTTCTGATTTGGCAAACGGTTTCATGTACTACAATAAGAAATACTGGAAAAGAGGCTAGGCAGAAAACAATGGACTTCTTTTCTTTTGAGCTAGGCTCAGTATGATCATTTGCTAGGGCTGCCATAACAAAGTTACATACATTGGATGGAATAAAATAACATAGATCTATTCTCTTACTGTTCTGGAGGCTGAAACTTCAAAATAAAAGTCTCAACAGGTCATGGTCCCCTGAAACCTTTAGGCAGGAATTCTTTCCTCCCTGCCTTGTCCTAGTTTCTGGCGGGGCCAAAAATCCTTGGTGTTCCTTGGCTTGTGGCTACATCACTCCAGTCTTTACCTCTGTTATCACAAGGCCTTCTCCTGTGTGTCTCTGTTCATGTGGGATTTTTATCTTCTTATAACGACACTAGTCATATTGGATTAGGGCCCAACCTAGTGTGTTCTTGATTACATCTGCAAAGACTATTTTCAATAAGGTCACACTTACTGGTACTGAACATTAGGACTTCAACATATCTTTTAGGAGGGGACATACATAATTCAATCCCTAACAGTTTGAAGCTCATCTCTGAAAGGTCATAGGACTTTCAGGGAAAGATGTCCAAGAGGCTTCTGGATAGATAGAGTCAAGTGGTCAGGGGAGAGTCCTGGGCTGCGTATCTTTATTTAGAATCTACCAGGAAAGAGAATCAGCACAGGGTGCTCACAGCAAGGAAGTGAGTGGCCTGAGAATAGAAACCTTGGGAAAGGTCATAGTTAAAGATCTCAGGAAGGAAGGACCAGAGTCCATGTATCTGGGAGGGACCTTGTGTAAATGGTTATGACTGAGCCAGCCTGTGCCCTTCCTCTCCTGGGAGCTGAATGTCACCCACTACACTGCCAGACTCTGTGTTTTCTGTTGCTTGGTTCTTACATGTCTGAATTTCTCTCCTAGTCAACACTGTTTTTCTTCCTTGTGTAGGAAGCACTGGAGCCCTGTAGCCATCTTGCGAAAGAGTTGGTGGGGCTGTTACAAGGTGTTGTTGAGGCGGGCACCTCCCTAAACCCAGCACCACAGTGGAGCATTGATAAAGCAAACAATGCCGGCTTGTTTGTATTTTGTGCTTCTTCAGAAATGAGCTGGCAGTTTTGTAATAACACTGAAGAATTACACTCCAGTGCATCCTCAAAATACAGAGGGTGCCAAAAAAATGTATACATGTTTTGGCACCATCTGCACAGCCACGTAAGTGTTGACCCTCATATACAGTCTTCCCTCTCTAATCTCCCTACCCACCTCCAAGAGAGTCTGCAGAGCCAGTTTTCAGGTATCAGAGATAGTTGTAGATTCAAGAATGAGATTAGACATCAGGGCAGATGAGAATGAGTCAGCCAAGGGCCTCTATAGCTGTGCCTCTGCAAGGTGTGCCTTTCAAGTAGAGTGGGACAGAGGAACATGCTCCCTATGAAGGCAGAATGCTCAGTGGCAAGTCCACTGCTGGGGCCTCAGCACACAGAAGGCTCACGTTAGATACTCAGCAAATATCTCAGGCTATGGATGGCGTAGGATGTAAGTCACTTGTCCACAGTGGGATCAGGAAATGTCCAGCCAATGTAGAATCCCCACTCTGATGCCAGGTGAGCAAAAGTGAGACACTAACTCTGTCATATTTTCTCTTCTGGCAGGAGGCTGGTGGTCAATGACCAGGCCTACTGCAATATGGCAGCTCTGAGCTCTGAACTTCTTGCTCAAGGCAAGATCTACCATTTCTGCCTCTGGGAAATGAAAATCTAACATGGCCATGACTTTTGCATTATCACCTAAAAGCATTGGTTAATATTTATCAAGTGCCTATAATAAAGTGGGCTTTGTGTTAAGTGCTTTATATGAGCTATCTCAGCTAATACTTTTAATGACTTTATGAGGGAGATGCCATTTATATCATCATTTTGAAAATGGAAAAGTGAAATCTAAAAAGGTGAAGTCACTTCTTTACAAGATCTCACAGCAAAAATGTAACGCTCGGGGTGTTTGGACCCAGACTGCCCACTCACTGACCCCCTTCACAGCAAGGAACTTTTGAGTTTTGTTGATCTCATGTTGAAATTTCTTCTACACTTGTTACATATTTAGCTTTTTAGTTATTGCCCAAGAGAAAGGACAGGAATGATGTTGACAGGTCAGAAAGCCCTCAGGGCAGGTATTGTCAGGTTTGAGGGATTAGAATGGGACTTTGGCATGGGGGTTGGAGCAGCAGTGAGTTAAGAGGGAATATAGAGGAGCCTGGGTGCCCAGGGTCCTTGTCCATGAGCTCTGAGCTCTATGTGTCTGTCTAGCTGAGCTCAGCTATTGTCATGTATAGGCCTATAAAGGATATGAACTCACAGACTGGGCTTCTTCGTCAATCAGCAAATTATACATAAGAACTGGTGATTCAAAGCCTTTGGAGATTGGCAGGAACTTCAAAGATAATCCAATTAGGCTCTTTGATTTCACAGGTGAGAAGCCTGAGGCCCAAAAGTCAGAGTAGGAATTGTGGTAGATTAAAGATGATCACAAATTCCTTGATACTTCTTACACTGAAAAGTGGGAACTATACCCTGTCCCCTCAATCTGGGCAGGCTCTTTAACTGCTTGGACTGCCTAAGTGACAATGAGACAAGCAGCTTCCACTTCCTGTTCTAGGAACTTGGACTTTTAGAATCCACATACCATACTGTGAGGAAGCTTGAGTAGCCCCATAGAGACATACATGGGAAAAAACTGAGGTCAACAGTCTCTGCCGACAACATTTTGGAGCCAACTTGCAAGTGAATACTCCAGCTCAATTCAAGCCATTCCTGTTGAAAATACATGGAAGAAGAACAGCCATCTCTGCAGAGCCCTGCCCCATGCAGATTTATGAGCAAACTAAGTGCTTGTTGCTATGTTAAGCCACTAAATTTTGGGATAGTTTCCTATGTAGTAATAGATTACTATAGAAAGAACCAAGAAGTAGGTATTACAGCTCTCAGCCAGTGTTTTCTTTCATTCTATTTTGTTGATGCCCAGTGGCTCCCTTTGGGTCACTTAGTCATTCATGGGTCTCAGTGGTCAGTGAAGTTGGAAAGGCTGGTACACCACCCTACTTGAAGACTGCTGGATGATTAAACATCTTCAGCAAAAGTCACCATACTTGATCATCATGAAAATCCTTGGGGTGTGCGGGTGAGGGGTTTTGTCTTCTACTCAACCAGTTCTCTGATTTGCAGCACCAACCAAGTGTCCCATTATAATTCAATTCAATTCAATTCTTACAGTAACTACCTGGAGTTAACATCCAACTCTACAAATTTAAAGGGCTCAGTGTCGCAAGATTGTTCTGACTTCAGGTGCCAGTTTCAAGTACCAGGTCTCCAGGTTACCTGCACTTGTTACTAACTTGACCACAAAGTCAGGGGGTTCCCACACCCCTCCCTGGCCAAGGTATGTTAATTTGCTATTATAGAATAAATCACAGAACCCAGGAAAATGCTATACTTACTATTAAAGTTTATTATAAAGAATACAAAAGTATGACTAAGTTAAAAGGTACATAATTAAAGGTTTGGAAGTATCCTAAGCACAAGAGCATTTGTCCTTATGAAGTTGGGGTGCACCAGCCTTCCAGAACACAGATATCTTTGCAAATTTGCAAGATCACTGAACCTCATCATTTAGAGATTCTTATGGAAGTTCTGCTACATAGACAACTGATGAAATCCTTGGTCACTGGTGATTGAACTCAATTTCCAGTTCCTCTTCCACCCCTGGAAGTTCAAGAGAGGAGCTTCTACTCATATGGTTGTTTCCTCTGGAACTAGTCTCCACCTGAAGCTGTCTTTGGCTCACCCTGAATCACTTCATTAGGATAAACTCAGGCATGTTTGAAAAAAGCTTGTAATGAATAACAAAAGACATCCCCATCACAACTATCATAGGAAAATTCCAAGAGTATTAGAAGCCCTGTGACAGGAAGTAAGGAAAAGGACCAGATATGTATTTTTAACTGTACTACAGAAGTTAAGTAAATGGATTCATACAGCTTATCCCAGCTATACATTGAATTAGAATTCTTAGGAGTAAGGCTCAGGCATTTATATTTTTAAAAGTTTTCCAAGTGACTCTGATGATCAGGCAGCTTTGGAAACCATTGGATCATGTATCATTTGTGAATAATTGGAAGAAATGTCCCAGCATCACCTACATGCACAGATTATCCTAAACTAGACATTATTTGTTTTTTTTCCATTGATTTTAAGATTCCTGGTCAGGATGAGTTACTTCTACTCTCTGGTTAAGCTAATATGGGACCTGCAGGTTCTCATCAGACTTGCCCTTTGTTTAACTTCATGTTGGCCTGGGACCCTCAGTGTAGATGTCTCTGATGTCCCATGATGGGCTAATGTGAGTTATTATTGTTGTTTGTCAAATATTTATGGCTCTCCCCTCTTCTTGGCATGTGGTAGTACCCTGTGATTAAGTGGGACCATATATCTACCTCTGACCAATGATGAGAAGTGATGTGTGTCCTCACTTTGTTACAAGTACACAATCCTCTAGAATTCTCTTTCTTTCCACCTGTATCATGAGTGGCAATGCCCTAGATGGCAGTTACTCCGGGTTCATGAGTGACTATGAGATGCAAGGCACCCTTGCTGAACTACAATGGGCATCTAGTGTTAGCAATAAAGGGATTTTTATTGTTTGAAGTCACTAAGACCTGGGGGATATTTGTTATAGTAGCATAGTCTCAACCAGACTGACTGATCACTCTGAAGCTTTCTCTCTCTTCTTCATCTTCTGGGTTAGGAACATGCCCCATAACCAATTTGGATTTTTATTTTTTTCTACTTCAGAGTATTATTAATCACAAAACTATATCCCCATTCTTGCATGAATAAACACTTTCCCCTCTAATAAACTTGTCAAAGTCCTGTCAGTATTTTCAGAAAAACCAGAAACATGATATTATCAGTTGAAGGATAATGGCTTTTGTTTGCTTATCACAGGGAACTCATAATTATGAATGTTAAAACATAAACTAACAAAGGAAATTCTACTTAACAAAAAAAAAATTGTTTCTTTTTCTGAAAAGGCAATGGTGTGAGATGATCTGTCAGTGAGGTGGGTGTAGTTTTCCTATTCCCCAGAAAGGTGTGATATATATTAAAACTATTTGAAAAGATAATTTTTCTCTCTTATTTTAGTAGAGAAGTTGAAAACACTGCTAGTTAAAGGAAGCACTACATTACCTCCTGAGCTGGCATGTGGGTTTGCATCTATGTAGCTGCAGCTTGTCATTGATTGTCATTCTTTTCCTTGGGAGAAGAACATAAACTTTCTTTATAGCTGCTTTCTTTCTCCTTTTTTTTTTTTTAAACAAAAATAGCCACCATGGTATGAACACTTTAGTGGTGAATTTTCTTTATTCTCCTAACAGATAATTTAGCCTAGATAATTAAGCAAAATAGTTTAACTTTGTTTCTGAATTTAAAAGATACCTGTTCTACACGGTATATATATTTTTTTATAAATCATTCTAATATTGCAAATAATGTTGAAATCCCTGTTTGCCACCTCTCATTCCCCATTCTCCTCCCCAGGGTGAATTGTATATTGTATTCCTTCAAAATTTTATATATGTATTTACATATTTATGTATCTGTAAAATTATATCATGTTTTTATGTCTTAATGTGTTACACATGTGGAACATATTGTATTTACTGCTCTGAAAACTGCTTTCTTCACTTAACAATGTAGCTTAGAGAGTTTTCCTTATCATTATCAATGGAGGAAACTCACTTTTTTCTGTTTGTTTTCTATAATATGATTGTGTTATAGTACTTAATAATTATCTTATTAACAGACATTAAGATTATTCCTAAGTTTTTTTTACTGAAAATAATATGGCCATAAATATCTTTGTATGAGTGACTGTGCACACACACAAATGTTTCTCCAGAACTGATACAGAGGATGGAATGACTTTTTCATAGAATCGGAAACTTTAATTTTATCAGTTAATTTCCCAGTCTCCCTTCAAAGTGTCATCATTACAAGAAAGCAGTCATTTCTCCTTATTTTTGGCATCATTTTATGTTAAGAAACTTTTATCTCAAAGGTAAAATATATATTTTAATTTGCATTTCTCCAATTAGTAGTAAGGTTAAACTGTTTTTATGTTTTTATTTCTATGAATTACTTTTTTGGATCTTTTCCTATTGCATTTTCTTCTCCTTCTCCTGCTCCTCCTCCTTCTTCTTGAATTAAACACCACTTTTTTGTTTTGTTTTTTTTTTTGAGACAGAGCCTCAAGCTGTCACCCTGGATAGAGGGCTGTGGCATCACAGCTCACAGCAACCTCCAATTCCTGGGCTCAAGCGAGTCTCTTGCCTCCACCTCCCAAGTAGCTGGGACTACAGG
>CAUYRH010135059.1:0-31405 GCA_963574655.1 Perodicticus potto | reverse complement strand
ATGTGGGCTAATCTTACTGGAGTTAGGTGATATCTCAAAGTAGTTTTGATTTGCATTTCTCTGATGATTAAGGATGGTGAGCATTTTTTCATGTGTCTGTAGGCCATGCGCCTATCTTCTTTAGAGAAGTTTCTCTTCAAGTCCTTTGCCCACCCTGCGATGGGATCACTTGTTCTTTTCTTGCTAATACGTTTGAGTTCTCTGTGGATTCTAGTTATTAAACCTTTGTTGGAGGTATAACCTGCAAATATTTTCTCCCATTCCGAGGACGGTCTGCTTGCTATACTTACTATGTTCTTGGCTGTGCAAAAACTTTTTAGTTCGATCATGGAAGAAGCCCAAATGCCATCGACCCATGAATGGATTAATAAATTGTGGTACATGTATACCATGGAATATTATGCAGACTTAAAGAAAGATGAAGACTTTACCTCTTTCATGTTTACATGGATGGAGCTGGAATGTATTCTTCTTAGCAAAGTATCTCGAGAATGGAAGAACAAGTATCCAATGTACTCAGCCCTACTATGAAGCTAATTTATAGCTTTCATATGAAGGCTATAACCCAATTATAGCATAAGAATATGGGGAAAGTGGCAAGGGAGGGAGGAGGGGGGGAGGATGGGTGGAGGGAGGGTAAATGGTGGGGCAACACCTATGGTGCATCTTAGATGAGTTTAGACAAAACTTACTAAATGCAGAATACAAATGTCTTCATACAATAACTAAGAAAATGATATGATAGCTATGTCAAACAGTTTGATGAAAATGTTTCAGATTATATATAAAACCAGCACATTGTACCCCTTGATTGCATTAATGTACTCAGCTATGATTCAACAATAAAATAAATAAATAAATAAAAAGTTGAAAATGTATGTTATCTGAAGACATTCACACTTTTGTTGAGAATATAAAACCCGCAAATAATAACAATGCAAATAAAAATAACATATCAAAATATGCCATGTAAGGTATATATGCTACCTTTTGGGGAAATATTGAGAGATATTTAATTGATACATAATAATGATACATATAGATGTTGTACATTGATATTTTGATACATGCATATAGTGTGTAACAATCTAATCAAGGTGATTGAGATATCACCACAAACATTCATCATTTTTGCATTTTGAGAAGATTCTAATTATTTTCTCCTAGCTATTTTAAAATATACAATAAAATATTGCTAACTATAGTTGCCTTACTGAGCTACTGACACTAGAACTTATTTCTGCTATCTAACTGTATTTTGCACCCACTTACCAACCTCTCTTCCCTGTCTGACTCCCTGCCTCTGGTAACCATCATTCTGCCTACCAATCAACTCCTTTAGCTTACATGTATGAGTGAGAAAATGCAATATTTGTCGTCCTATGCCTGGTTTAATTTACTTAACATAATATCCTCCAGGCTCATCCATGTTTCCACAAATGACCAGATTTAACTTATGACTTCCATGTAATAATATTTCATTTCGTGTACATATGGCATATATGCCACATTGCATTATCTATTCATCCACTGATGAAAACTTAGATTGATTCCTTATCTTGATTATTGTGAATAGTGCTGCATGGGAGTGGAGATATCTCTTCATATATGCTATTTTTCATTATTTTGGACTATATCCCCAACAGTGGGATTGCTGAATGTCATTTGGTGGATCTATTTTTAAGTTTTTTCAGGACCCTCTATACCGTTTCACGTAATGGCTATATGAATTTACATTCCCACAACACTGTCTGTGTGTTCCCACTGCTTCGCATCCTCATCAGTATCTGTTATGTTTATAGATATACATGCAATACCCATTTCAACTGGGATGAGGTGATACCTCAATGTCATTTTGATTTGAATTTCCCCAATGATTAGTGATGTTGAGCATTTTTTCATATATAATATTAAGAGATTGATGTAAAAAAGTGAATATTAGAAAATATATGAAGATCTAAGTCAGAGAAACCATTGCCAAAGATTTGATATCAACCTTATTAAATGTGATCCAACACGAGAATATCAGAGTTAGTTTCCTTAGAGTTACTGAAATCCTTCCATGTGAACACTCTGCTTGGACCTAGTGTGTAGTGTGGTGCATTCCCAAGCTGACATATTACCTTCAAATCAGAATTTTCTAAAAAGGTATCAATTCCCTATTTTTCCCACATTGGGTGCTAGAATATTGATTTTCATTGTAAGATAGAGTCCATCCTGTTCTCGTACTTGTTCTTAAGGAATTACTGACTAGATTTGTTTATGTGGAACTTACCAACAAAGCAAAAGATTTATCGTGACCTTCCTTTCCTGTTCTTCACTTCATCCCATTATCTCCTTCATCAATCAAATTGTTGATGTACTCTACTTAAATATGTACACAGTGAAGATGTACAATGATTTCTGATCCCACAGTTTCAAGTTTTGGTCATTGTACAATGAGTCCTATCTCTTTACAAGCGGGGCTGATCAGTCTATATGATCTTACTCTGCTCTTCCCAAATTTGTGGTATCAGGTCCAGAAAGGTAGTTTTAATCTCCTAGAGGACCCTTATTTCTCCTCTTTAGTTTTTCTTTATAAACATGCTCAAAGTAAATGTTTTATGTGCTGGTCCCATGAAAATATTGGCTATAATAGAATGATGTAATGGTTAAGAGCACTAGTTCTGGAGCTAGAATGTCTGAATTTGAATCCCAACTCTCCACTCATTAGCTACATGAATAGCTATGTAACCAGCAGGGCACTTAATCTTCCTAAACTTCAGTTTCTTCTGTAAAATGGAGGTTGTAATAGTAGGTTTGTGATGAGGTAAAAATAATTACGACATTGTCTGGCACATAATAAAAGTTCAGTAAGTAAATGTAGTTGTTTTGGTTTTTATGATTATGGGATAAAGTTTCCTATTTCTTGAACCCAATTGCTCTGTTTTTGTTATTATTACTTGCCTTTTATCATTCCCTGTTCTGACTGCTGCAGTATCTACATGGATCTTCATTTTTCCAAATGTTACGACAAAAGTTCTAGATCCCATTAGCTGAAAGGATCCTTTCCTACCTAGAGTCCAAACTCATAACAGACGTCTTCTCCAGTGACTCTACGTACCTCACCATTGATCCTTGTACCCACTATACTAGCTTATGTTGTTGATATTTCATCTCTTCATGCCCTTTCTAGGGACACATCTGAAACTCTAGAAAGGACAAAAGAGCAGAAACTCTCCAGCCTAATTGCTAAGAACCTCACAGTAACCTTACAGTACCCTGTGAGGTTCTTAGCAATTTGTAGAAGTGGAGATAACCCCACAAAATTTTCTAAAACAGATCTCCATGTTTGCATGTGACCTTTATCAACCCTGCTCTTGCACGCGTTCTTCTGATAAAGAAAACTGGATGGTTTAATGTTTCAACAAATATCAGATGTTGAACAAGATCTTCATCTGAAATCAATACTCCCTCCTGTGCTTTTCTCAACCTGCTTGGTCAGCTTGAGTCAGCTGTGATTTATATCAAGTGGAACTCCATGACAGGATTAGAGGGTAGGAAAGAGCAGAGGGGAAATGTCATATCTCTCAGTCAATATCAGCAAGAACTTTTTTTTAAGTATGCAAGAAAGATTGTGTTTTTAAATCTTAATAATTTTGAGAGTAGTTGACCCTTCAACATCACAGGTTTGAACTACAGGAGTCCACTTACATATGGATTTTTTCAATAAATGGGATCATTTTTAGCTAATTAAATCTAAAACTTTTATCATAACATTTGGAACAATAAAGATCTATATAGATACTGCAGCAGTCAGAACAGGGAATGATAAAAAGCAAGTAATAATAACAAACAGAGCAATTGGGTTCAAGAAATAGAAAACTTTATCCCATAATCATAAAAAAACCAAAGCAACTACATTAACTTATTTAACTTTTATTATGTGCCAGACAATGGTATTTATGCTATTGATTAGGATTCCAGTCAACAGTAAGCTGTAAATAATTAAGTTTTGGGAAGTCGAAAAGTATGCACGGATTTTTCCATTGCATGGGGAGTCAGTGCCCCTAACCACTGCCTTGTTGAAGGATCAACTGTATTTGGAAATGTGTTCAAATATTTATATGACAATGAAAAATATACCAATTGAGCATTGCAAATAATTGGCAAAAGGAACAATTTGAAGACATTTTGTTGTCTATTGTGGCAATGATGTTGGTGGTAGTAGTAATGAATTGTCATCTATGGCATTCCAACAAATAAATGACAAATGGAATAAAGACCTAGATGTAATAAATTAAGTCTTGACATGTTTAGATGAAAGTAAAGTTGAATAATCATATTATTATATATTGGTTATTCTAGAAAAAATTAGGATAAACATTTTAAAAGTAACATCTACAGGCAATTAAAAGTATTTCAAACAATACAATAAAATTAAAATTGAAAAGCAAATACTGCTCTGAGAAAAAGTATTTGTAACATATAACAGAAATAGTGACAATCCTGTTATAAAGGTAAATATTCTCTATCTACAAAGAGTTCTTATAAGTCAACAAGAAAGAAACATACAATGGAAAAATGGGACAGCAGACAAATAGGTCACAGACAAGAATACAAATGACCAGCATATAGACAGAAAACTTCAACTTTGATGTTGAAAAGTAAGTCCCAATCAAATCATAAAAGGCTTTTAAAGAATGATGATATCCTCTTCCTATAGAGAAATAAGTACTTTTTCCCACTGCTAGTGAGTATTTTAAGATTATCTTTCTTTGGTGGGTAGGAACCAGTAAATATCAAAAGCCTTAGAAACAGGTAACTTTTGACATAGGACTTCCATGGAATTTTTTAAAGGAAATAATCAAAAATAGCACAAGGTTATATATATAGGATGGTAGTTATTTGTAATCATAAGATCATCAGGGCAGTGCCTGTGGCTCATCGAGTAGGGCGGTGGCCCCAGATTCCGAAGGTGGCAGGTTCAAACCCGGCCTTGGCGAACTGCAAAACAGAAAAATAGAAGGTGTTGTGGTGGGCGCCTGTAGTCCCAGCTACTGGGGAGGCTGAGGCAAGAGATTCGCCTAAGCCCAGGAGTTGGAGGTTGCTGTGAGCTGTGTGACACCACCGTACTCTACTGAGGGCGATAAAGTGAGACTCTGTCTCTACAAAAAAATAAATAAATAAATAAGATAATCAGGGCAGCACCTATGGCTCATTGAGTAGGGTGCTAGCCCCATAAACTGAGGGTGGTGGGTTCAAACCCAGCCCCGGCCAAACTGCAACAAAAGAATTGCTGGGCATTGTCATGGGCACCTGTAGTCCCAGCTACTCGAGAGGCTGAGGCAAGAGAATTGCCTAAGCCCAGGAGTTGGAGGTTGCTGTGAGTTGTGATGCCACAGCACTCTACCGAGAGTGATAAAGTGAGACTCTGTCTCTAAAATAAATAAATAAATAAATAAATAAATAAATAAATAAATAAATAAATAAGATAATCAAAAGCTCCACAACTTGAAACTGGTAAAATATATATGTACATGTGTGTGTACATATACATATTGATATGTTATGGCACTCATATAAAAAAACACTGTGTGACTGTTTAAAATCATTGATGTAAAATATTTGCCAACAAAAAAGATACTATAATATCTTTAAATGATGAACAAAGGCAATAAACTTTACGTGTTATGTCTTATCATTCTTAAAGTGGATAATGACCATATG
Source organism: Perodicticus potto (assembly GCA_963574655.1). Classification (NCBI taxonomy): domain Eukaryota; kingdom Metazoa; phylum Chordata; class Mammalia; order Primates; family Lorisidae; genus Perodicticus; species Perodicticus potto. The sequence continues at coordinate 25,696 of CAUYRH010135059.1, read as the reverse complement.
GATGAAAATATTGCAAATAACTTATTTTATTTTTGACACCGATGCATATTCCATTTCCCTTCACAATTACTATGTGCTAACTTTAATCTGAAAATAATTGTTTTTAGCAAAGAGGCAAAAATTCCTACATCTTTTGGGGCATATCTTAGTATCTCCAAGGGAGCCTTAAAAAAATTCTGAGAACTGCTCTAACTTTCTGAATCAGAATGTGTTTTGTTTTTCATTTTGTTGTTGACATTTTTAACATGGTTCTCAAGTTATCCTGATATGGCCAGAAAAGCGCGAGTCCACAAAGCATCATCTGGGTACAACAGTCCTTGAGGAAAATCATGCTAACTCCTCAGGACTTTTTGAGAATGAAGTGACATGCTCTGAATTGTCTAGGAATGACAGGTGGGCCTCTTTCCCAGGACACTGACCTCTGAGAGGTTCTACTTCTTTTGGAAAAGTCAGCTTGTAAGCAGTTCAGTGGAATTGCTGTGTCCTTTGCACTTCTTCATTCCCATCTTGTGGTAACAAAGTCCAGCTCTCTGACCATGATGGGGTGGTGGGCCCTGTGGCCAGGACTGGGAAGCCCACAGTCTCCTATCTCTCTAGGGGCCCAAGGAGTGGAGCAGGCTTTGAACAATCAATCATTAACATGGTTTTTTGTAAGTTGTAAAGTAAGCCTACTCCATCCCAGTTTTCCTGCTCCAAAAATGGCATTATTATTCCCCCTCCAAGATCAGAGTATGAAACTCTTTCTTTATAGTCTTCATTTAATCCATCAGCAAGTCCTGTTGATTTTTTTAAAATTTAAAATTAATATGAGGGAACAAATTTTTAGGTTATGTTATTCTCACTTCCCAGGTAGAGTTCAAGTTGAAGGAAAGCTCCTCACCTTGCATTGTGCATCTTAGGTGAGATTCCTCCAAGTGCCCTCCCACCAATCGTCCTCACCTCACTCTCCTCCTCCTCCCACACCCCCTCCCCCCATTTCTAGACTATATTTGTGTTTTATTGTTTGTATGAGCATGTAATTGTTTATGTATTGGTTTCACAAATCTGCTTACTTCTCCTGCCCTCTGATTTGCCACTCTAGTTTTGGATGACTGTGCCAATTGGTGCCTACTGACTTTGTACTCCTTTCTTGTCTTGTTAAAAGTCATTCTTGTCCACAAATATGCTATATATTTTTTCAGAATATTATGGGTATATAGACATTTTGGTTACATAAATTGCTTTGGTACAGTTTGAGTTGAAGTTTTAAGTGTCCATCACCCAGAAAGTGTGCACTGTACCACCAGGTGTGAATTTACTCATCCCCTCTCCCCTGGTTGATTTCAATCAAATCATGTAATTCCTTAGTTCAAAACTCTCGGATAGGGCAGTGCCTGTGGCTCAAAGGAGTAGGGCACCGGCCCCGTATACCAGAGGTGGTGGGTTCAAACCCAACCCCAGCCAAAAATTGCAAAAACAAAAAAAAACAAAAAAAAAATCTCTGATAAAATGACATTACATTTAGAACAGTATCCACACTTCTGTGGCCTGAGAGACTCCTACGTTTTGCCCCTCATCTGTCTTCTCTCCACATTCATCCACCAATTCCTCCCTCTCTCTCAATTCTGTCCTTCTGGCTGTTCCTTGAACATGGCTACTCATCCCTGCCTTTGTTTTTGCTCTTTCCTCTGCTCAAACTGCTTATCACCCAGACCTACAATTGACTCCGTCCTTTTTTTTTTTTTTTTTTAAATTTTGGCTCAAGTATCACCTCTTCACGGTAACCTCCTTGACCTCCCACTTCCTGCCACTCCCCGTCTGTTCCTGTTCCATACCTGCCTTTTTGGTTCACAGCACTTAGCACTACATGATACATCCGTTACAAGTTCATTGTCTGATGCTTATAAAATAGAAGCTCTACAAGGGCAGGGAACTTTTCTGTCTTTTTACTGATTGTGCCCTGTATGTGCACAAGCTGAGGATCATTCTTTGTACAGTGAATTGGGTCCCCAGTAAGGACAGAGTCAGGCTGCAGGAGGACAGGCTGAAGCTACCGAGTGGAGCTTGAGAACTGGTAGAGCTTTTGTTCCCACACTCATCCCAGTTAGCTCTACCCTTTCCCTTTTACATCCCTTGATTAGGTGAAAAAATTAAAAGTGCTCTTTTTCTCTTTGGTTAGTTTGAATGTGATTTCTGTCACTTGAAACTCCACACAGCATGGGCTTTTACCATCCCACCTCCGCATGCACCCTGGGCCACCGTTATTGTCAATATAATCAAAGACCTTTTCCTCCCCTATTGAGTACTTTGTTCTTTGTGTGATTGTGAATTCTCTTCATCTGCTGCCTGAACAGCTCAGCCTCAGCTGCTTCTTACCCTTCATGACCTTGCCCTTACCCTTCCAGATTTGCAGATCATCTCAGGGTTGTGAGGGAAATTCGCTAATCTTTCAAAATTGATTTTTCCCACTTTATGTCTCTCTTTCACACACTAAGCAAATAATGCACGAACCACATTCTGTACTAATAACCTTAATCCCTATCAATATTAAAGCAGACTAATATCCACTTATCCCACCCCTGAATTTATGTATACTAATGTTCACTTGAGCTCCCACTTATTCCTGAATTCCAAGCAAAGGTGATGACTTCACAGAGCTCTGCATACATTGAACGCATGAAACCACCTCTGTGACAACAGAAGGCACAGAGCTGTGTGCAAGTCAGTTTCAGAGACCAGCTTCCAGAATTGTCCCCAAATCCAAGGGAGCAAACAGGTTTAATGGCAGATTTCTCAACTAAAGCACAATTATTTCATTTTGAGTTGAGTATCCAATATACGGGAGCTATCCTGTGCATTGTCTGAGCAGTCCTGGCCTCTACCTGTTGGAAGCCAATGGTGCTACCCCAGAATGCAGCCAAAATTATCTCCAGATGTTGACAAATGTCCACTGGAATGTTGAGTAAAGGACTGAGCCCAGTTGAGGATCACTGCTGTTCAGAAAAGTTAACTTGTCTGGTAACTCAAAAAAATCAGCTCTATTCAGTGGATATACTATTATTTCTTCACAAAATAGGGAGAAGGAGGTCCCCAGGGTGCCGGTACCACCTCTTCCTTAGAGTGGGGCAATCTTTACAGGTCCTGGCCTTTGTGACCCAATAAGACTCTATTAGAAGTAAAAGCAGTAGGCAAAAGTGATCTGTTTAGAGGTTTGAATTTTAAAAAAGGATCTTATTTTCTTTAAAGTCCCATTACTTTGACAGTTAAGGTTAAAGTCTGCTTATAGTGTCTTTTGTGGTAGAACTCAAGTCTCATCTGTCAAAGCCAAATTCCTGCTATTCCCTTACATGTGTCCTTCCTAACCGTGTCATTCTTCATTCTGTAGAAAAACATTCTTCTCATATTAATTTCATTCATACATGCAATTTTCTCTGCCTACAATATTCTTCCCACTTTCATATTTGTTTTGGCATATTACTTCCTATACCTTTGAAAAACTTCCCTTAATTCCTGCTCCTTCCTGACACTCCACCTTCCAAGCCTGTGGGTTTGTCTCTTCTGGGAGTTGCCTATCCCTTGGTGATTCTTCTGTCTGTTATGGAAGTGCCAGTGGGTTCCTTATCCATCTCCCATGAGATATTCTAGGGCCATAGCTTTTTACTTAGGTATACCTATGTCTTTGTGGGTTCTAAAGTTTATACAATCTAGAATGCCCTCTTCATAAAAAAAATATAAAATTGTTAATATAACATTAAGTATATTTATTTTGAGTTAAGAAAGAAATCATATAATAAATGTCTGATACTTTAAAGATTCAGACTCCATATTTTCCTAAGATCTCTTTAGTCAGTTTACCAGAAATGCTTTCATAGAAATATTTCCTAATAGCAACCTGAATTTCCCTACCTTGTAGAACACTCTGCATCTATAATGTCTCACAGAAACCTGTGCAATTGAGGGTCTCCAGAGCTTAAGATTCATTACCTTTGTGGCAAATCTGCCTTTTAAAAATTTATTACTGTATCTCTAATACCCAACATGATGGCTGGAATATAAAAAATGCTTAAAGTGAGTGTTAGTGATGAAAATGTTGAATTTTATCTGAAAGTTAAGAAACTTCACCCTTTTGTGTTCCAGAAAAGAACTTACTTTAAAGAACCACCTTTTTCAATATGACCTTGGTAAGACTCATGGATATCTCCCTTGTCTCCCTTGTGAATCTTTGCCAAGGCCAGACACAGCAGACCCTCTCTCCAAATTACCATTCTTTGCCATGATTGTCCCCATGGATCAATTGGAACAAAATGATTGTTAACTAAACTTTGGTTACACGTCTGTCCTTCCTCTGACCCCTGAACCTTGGCTCATCTCCAGCCCGAGCCAGAGTACAGCCTCTCCCACGAGCAGAACAGACTGGCTCAGGATGAAACATCGCCTCTCATCCATCCTATCACAGCACCCTTCATCCTCCCTCCCCAACCTGGGTCTGTCCAGCTTTGTTGACTTCTCTTTTCAGAAGTCTGCAGGTCTGTGCTCAAAACCTTCCCCTCTCTTGCAGTAATACCTTTTTTTTGGCCTTAGATGAAGTCTCTTGTCACAGACATTCAAATAAAGTCTCTCCTTACCAAATCCAGATTTACTTTTCATTTGACATTGGAATTACTAAAAAAAAAAAAAAAAAAAAAATACGACAGTGAATGAGTGTGAACTCCTGTCACACAACCAGCTGTCTTTGTAACCCTTTTGTTGTGGGGTTGCAGTGATGATGCTATAACTCTCCCCCTGCGCATGTGGTGGACTCTGGGTTTTGATCTCTATTCCTGTTGTCTGCCAAAATCCACTTCTCTGTCAGCGATTACTATAAGCTTACTCTGTCAATATTGTCAAACAGTTCTGACCTCTACCTTCATTTCTAAATTCTATCTTTGTCATGATTCAGTCTCGATCCTAACCCATTCAGACTTTTTCCTGGCTTAGGTTCCCAAGAAAACCTGACTCTGATTTGGTAATTAAAATTGAGGATGTGAGATATCTTTGAAAAGACAGATACCAATTGCAAAAAAAAAGTTAGGGAAAAATCATTCCACATGCAAATAATTGCATGTAACATCTTGGAGGCAGGAATTGGAAATTCATGCCTTAGGACAATAAAATTAGCTTAGTTTTAATTTAAATTGCTAGAATAATGAGAGAAGGTTGGATATGTTCAGGTGTTAGCCTTAACGGTAGACACAAGCTATTAAATTTGTTACAAAAGACTAAAATGGCAAAGCACTGAAGATGTTTGTGCATGATAATGACCATGATAAAATTGTTTAGGATATTAGGTTTAACTGAAGTAGAAAGAAATTGAAAAGGTGGGTGGGGAAATTTAGGATGATGAAATAATGCTGCTGGTAGGTGATCTGGGTTCAGATTTACAGGGTTGCTGTAAAAACTCAGCATTTTAAGGATGGGTATTGATTGGGATGAAGATTACGAGCACTGTTTATGTTTGAAATTTTGCCTATTGGCAAAGTGCATAAACAGAACTATCCTATAGTGAATGGAACTACTATTTGGGAGATGCTCGTGTTCTCTCATTCAAAAATCTTTGAAGGATTCCTGTGATTCTTAAAAAGAAATTTTGGGAGCACAGTAATACTTTTGCAGTACAATGTGTTTCCAAATTTAGAGTAAAAATTTTAATATAGTCTCACCATTACAAAATAGTTAATTGAATTCTCCACTGAATTCTTCATGTTAAAGGTAGAATGCAGGCAGGCATATTTAAAATTTTAAGTGTTTTGTATATTTAAATATTGTTATCATTTAAAAATATTGTTATCATTTAAAAACATTAAGTACATTTTGAACATATTCTTTTATTTGAGGTAGGTATTATGTTGAAGAGAAATGGGCAGATAATGAAAATTCTGTATTGGCACCTTTTGTAGGCACAAGGCATATAAAAATGTGATTAAGAGGATGTTAAATTATAGGGTCATTTTTACAGTCAATATTTTACAGATTAGCGAATACAAGCTTCATCAGACATTAAAATCCATTACTTCAGATAAGGAACAATGATTTATAAGAGCCAAGTGGCAAATTTAACGTAACCTCACATTTTAATAAAAGTGTTACAGTTTTAGTTATTAAAAATTCAAAAAAGGTTAACGTTTCAGATATAAAAAGAGCAAGACACCAATCGATTTAATGGGAGATAAAGGGTGAAGCATGCAGTGCTCAAACTTTAAAATCCAATGATTCCTATTCCTCTGCATCCATTAGGCAGTGGTATTTTAGAGCTGCCCTAGGCCTCCCTTGTCTCGCTACTTCTTATCAAGTCTCCTGCTTGCATCTTGATTGGGGGAAAAGGAAAGAGAAAAAGAGAGGAAGTTGTAAAATTAAAGAAAGGGCTCCGTGTATTTGGGAGCATGTAAGTGACCCTCTTCATGTTATGCCAATGCTTTAACTAACATTCTGCTCCAAAAGTCAGATCACTATCAGTCTTGCTAGTTTTAAATTGTCACTCTGAACCTCAGTACATTATTCTACATTCTTCAGAGTACTTGGTAAGCTCGAGAGTCAGAGTAGACTCACTTGAAAACTCCCACATATACTTTCCACATGCTGAAAGGATGGGCTACAATTTTGTAGGGTTATGATTCGCAGCTATGAAACATCTGCAAACATCTGTTTTCTCATCTCAAAATGGAGATAGTGAAAAGCTACTTTATAAGAAGGCTGTGAGAATGAAGGAGAAGTGAGCGCCTGGGTATGCCTCATGAAGCACCAAGCAGCCTCTCTAGTGTTCTGCTAGAGCTGCTGAACAGCTTTTACAGGTGATTCTCAAACTCCATCTCCACATCCTTTTCTACTCAAAAATTTTATTGAGGAACTGAAGGGCTTTGTGTATTTCCATTATATCTTTTATTACATATCATATTTTAGGTTGAAATACATATTGATTTAATTAAAGTAAGTATACTGTGTAATAAATTCATTATGTATTAGCATAAGCATTTTATGAAAATATATGTTACAAAACAAGAAGAAAATAATCAGGGAGAATATTAGGATTGTTTTACATTTTTCAAATCTCTTTAATATACAGGGTGGCCATAAAGTTCACTGTTTGCAATTGCACTCAAACTATATGGCCACCCTGTATGGTATGAGATACTAAATTATCATATCTACTTCTGTAGTCAGCTTTTGTCATATATTGCTTTGCTTAAAGAAGAGGAAGAAAATCCATCTCATACAGATCTGTGATAGGAAAATAAAAGACCTAGATGTCTCCCTTAAAGGGGACAGAGGACCCACAGAAGTCCTGAAACTGTACTTTGAGAATTGCTGTTCTGGGGGATAGAAGTAAGGAGGAGAAGAGCTGAGACTGATTCCAACATTGCCTTTGTGCCACATCTGGGGAATTTGAGTAGGAAAATGTTAGAGACCTGGAGACCTAACTTCTGCCTTCAGGCTGTCTTTGATTTGGCTGTCTGTGCATTGCTCTGCCCTGCTCTGTTTATGCCACCTCTGACCTTTCCCTCCTGCCAAGATCACACCTCCAGCCTGTGCTCATTGGACCAAAACTGGGAAGAAAGGATAAGAGCTATTTGTATAATAGCACACTCATACTGTGAAGACTTTACTATATTATATTTGGGGTGGGGAACGCTATATTATTAAATATTGTACATCCTTGATACATGCAGATATAACATCTGCAGATTCACAAGTGACAATGAGATGGATGTGTAACTTTACTGAGGCATGAGCTTGGAACAGGCTGCAAAGCTAGTGTGTAAGTGTGAGTCATTGGCAGGTGGGCCTAGGTGAACCCTGGCACCTCCATCCCGATGTAATTTACCAGTGTCCACTCCTCTTGTATGAACTTTTCATACAGTAATTAAAATCATTACTGGGAGTCTTAGGATTTGAGGTAGAATTGTTGCTTTGTGAACAATGGCTCTGGGAAATTAAAAATCCAAAATGCCAGTCTGGATAATGGAAACAAAGAGAAAGTGCGGCTATGGTGCTTGTTAAAAAATAACTACATTTTATTTTGGTCTAATATTTATGAAATAATTAAGGATCCAAAGATATCACTTAAATTAAACTTTATTACCTTTTACGAAGATAATCAGATATAATTGTGCTATTCACAAATTTTGGCATTTGGAAATGTCAGACTTCTCCTATATTAAGTCAATATTTAAATTCAACATTAGAATAATCAGTATTGTTAATTCTCAGTTTTGTATGGTTTGAAATCTTTAGTTAAAATCTAATCTTTAGGGAAGGCTGAAAAGTATTGGCTATTAGTTACAATGGGTAGTATTTATAAAAACATTATAAATTAAACAGAAACAACTTATCAAATAAGGATTTTTTTCTGCTTATGTATAATTTTATATACTATCTGTATATTAAGATTTTCTATGAAGGGCTGCATTTAAAAGGCTTAAAACAATTGCCTGGTATATTTAGAGAGAGTGCTATATAAGTATTCGTTATTTCTGTATTTCCTTACAAATACCAACCACACACACACAAAAAAGAAAAAAAATGATAATTTTTATCAAGTGCTCATTCTGTGCCAGTGCCTTTTTAGATATTGGGGCAGAGTGCTTAGAATAGAACTGGGTAGAGTATGTTACACAAAACAATATTTCATTCCATAAAAATCTCCAAATTCTTGGAAAATTTCCCTTTTGGTTTCCCTGTCTGTAACTTATATGAAGTTGCTTTCACTGTAATAAATTACTGTCTGTGGAAAGCTCCTAGATGTTTATTTTCAAGTGAAATGCTAAGCTATCCATTCCTTTAGTTGCTATTAATTGATGATGAAAGCTTAGATAATATAAATTTTATTAATAAATATTATAAGCATGAACAAAGCTAATTTAGCAAAATCTATTGGCAAGTTCATCCTCTAGATAAACAATATATTTTAATTTTTGTGTGTATTGATATCCTTCATTTGTAATAGTTTATTTTTATAAGGAAGTTTACCCATGTAAATGAAAACACTAAATATATCAACATATTGATATTAATAGAGTTAATAATACAGAAAATGTTTCAGAATAGAAGACTGTTAATATTCTATCCCACAATTAGTTTTAATTTTATTTTCAGTAGCTATTTAAACCATCTTATGAGAAAGTTGGCAGTTTTAGAAAGACTTGACTACTGTCCAGTTCTTATATTGAAGCTGTTTAAAATTTTTCCTAGGAAATCAGACTTACCTCTTAGCCCATCCACAGTTATCTAAAAAGTATTTTGGAGATTATTAAAGTATTGTCTACTGAAATCATGGAAACACTTAATCATTCACTCATTTTGGTTGCATTTAAGTTTGTTAATTTGCGATCAATAAGATTTGTTAAATAACCTGAAATATGTCAGTACTTCTCTTCTACTTTCCTTTCACACTTCTCACATCTAATCAGAATTAAACACTTCTCCTGTGTTCTAATAACACTTTGAACATACCATCATTATGGAATTTGTTATCGTTAAATATGCTAAAACTGGATGGCAAATGTCAGGGAACCAGCTTCTGTTAGGTGTCTTTAAGGCTTCAAGTAGTGCCAGAGAAATAATAGACCCTCAACAAATGTTTGAAGGGATCAAAGAAATCATCTTCAAGGGGCCTTTTTATGTCAAACATAATAAAATTAACATAGTATAAAAGATGTCATATGGCATGTGGTGGGCAATTTTATTTTCTATCCTTCATCTTCTTTATATTTTGGGTGAATACTTCAGTATGTTCAGTATGGTTAAAAGAGAATGACTCTAACTCATAGAGTGGGCCTTAGGAGTGGGTGGGCCTATGACTCAGGACTTTTAGAGTTTCTTCCCCACCCAATTCCCTAATGATGAGAGTCAATATATTCCTTTTTTTTGCTATAGATAATTATAGCTGGTTGCAACACATTCAATAATGCACTGGGTAAAATGCTGTCTGAATTTTAGAGCTTCTCCATCAGAAACAGTCATCAGGTGTGGCACTTCCTTAAAAACTACAGCCTGATGTGTATATGGAAATCTATTTTATCACATCTCTTCCTATGGAAAGTTCTGAACTCTCACAACGAGTTGTATTTTATTTTTCTTTTCACAGTGTTTCAAATTTTTTGACCAGAACCTGTTATTTTAAAACACACTTTTATAGAATGATGGTTTCTTTGCACTTGTCTCATTTCTTCCTTGAAAGTCTAACATTGGAGGATATTTTCCCCTCCATTCTTGTCTCCTGCTTGGCATATGTCTCAACTTTCTCCAAAGATTTTTTTCAGTTTATTTTTCTTACTTAAGATAAATAAAGACAAAGGCATATCTATATTGTATTTTGGCAAAATTTATCTTAAAAGAATACTCCACACAATGGTCAATAGCAAGATATCAAACTGTATGTCATGGATAGTGGTAAAGGTTTTTCTTTCTCTTTAAATCTTTTTTTTAAAAGAGAGAAACTGCTAAAGAGTAAATATTTGTTCTTTTTGAATGTATTTCTTTAATTTTTGATTGCCTCATACCTCAAACAAGGAATAAAGTAGCATAGTCATATTACAAAGCATTCTATTACATCCAAAAGTGGATTTAGAAATCTTTAGACAGAAGAGTGTTAAAGAAATATTTCATATTATCTTTATTATTTTCGCTTTTCAATTACATGCTTATTAGCATGCATTGTTCTTATGTTTTTATTTATTTTTGATGAGTGTAGTACCATTTTTTTTTTAGAATGTTAGTTTGGTTGTAAAATCAGCCAACACTATTTAAGAATTGCTTTAGAATTAGTAAAGTGCCAATAGAAGAAAAAGAAATCTTAAAAGAATTGGGATACAGCTAAATAATCATTTTAAAAATAAATAAATGTTTGTGCCTTATGCCATTTATTCTCATTGAAAAGTAATATTGAATATGATGTGGCATATCTATTTCTAAGAGCTGATAGCTTTGATTATTGACTAGCTAAGACATTACTGTGTGCTGAAGAATTAGTTTCCTTGCAATTCTTTAGCACAATGTTGCAAAATAACCTATTTTAACCTGAAATTTTACTCTCGAAGGAAATTTTTAACAGTCTGTGAAACTCAGGATCCAAGTTAATGCTTTTTTTTTAAATAACCTTTTTTTTTGTTTTACATTTCATGATGTAGTTGCTTATCATGTAGCATACTTATTGCTATTTATGTACTTACCAGAAAAAGTATCAGAAATACTCATTTTAGTCAAGTTCTATGACTAACCCCATTAAAACATCAGAAATCCACTCAGGGTTATTTATCCAAGGATTCTTTATCCTACTGCCCTTTGGCATTGCCTAAGCACTTCTATAATATACCCACTGTACATGCCCCATAACAACTAAATACTAATCTTCAAAAGTGGGGCTTTGGATTCTGTTTTTCAAAACCCCTAAATAATACTAAGGTGAAACCAAGGTGATATACTATTTATTTGTACCAGATGAATGGTTGGAATCATGTTATTTAATTTTTAGTTATTTGTCAAGAACTAGTTCCCTGGCAAAGAAGATATTCACTTTGTATTGATGGGTAGTGTTAATGTTTTACCTTTCTTCTTTTTTTTTTTAATTTTTTTGTAGAGACAGAGTCTCACTTTTTCACCCTCAGTAGAGTGTCGTGGCATCACACACCTCACACCAACCTCCAACTCCTGGGCTTAGGTGATTCTTTTGCCTCAACCTCCCAAGTAGCTGGGAATACAGGTACCCGCCACAACGTCCGGTTATTTTTGTTTTGCAGTTCCGCCAAGGCCGGGTTTGAACCCACCACCTTCAGTATATGGGGTCAGCGCCCTACTCGATGAGCCACAGGTGCTGCCCCTACATTTCCTTTTTTAAAAAAATGTGTAAAACATTCCCTTAATCATTACAAATTTCTGAATTTTAACATATTTACACTATGAACTATTTTTGATCATTTGGTTCTTCCTGGTGAGACTTTATCTCACTAGAGGGTAATCTATGTTTAGCCTTATAAACAATAAAAGATTTTGAGTAAGGCTTAAGACATATAGGTCATTGGCAAAGAGTTGAAAGAGTTGGCAATAGGTACAGAAGTACCCATTATAATAATGAATGATACATTATTAAGTTTCTTTTCCTAGAATGGTAGTTTTACCTCATGTATATTCTACAATATTTTATTATAATAGGTTCACTCCTAAATTTATTTCTGAATAAATATAGTATATGAACAAAACTAGGTAAAAATAAACATGGGAGAGAAAGATTAAAGAAAATCTCTAAAAGTTGGGTCCAACCTTTTGCTTCAGTACAATAAAATACAAATACTTGAAATGAAATGTTTTACTTAAGAGATAATTGTGCAGCAGCAAAATTCAAAGAGCCAAAAATAGTTTGGTTAAGAGTATTTTAAAATAACCTAACGTTAGATATTTCTTTTATTTTTAAAAAAATAGATTTGGGGCATTCAAGTGCAGTCTTCTTGTATGGATATATTTTATATTGGTGAATTCTGGGCTTCTTCTGTAACTGTAACCCAAATAGTGTACATGGTAACTATTAGATAATTTGTCATACTTTACTCCCTCCATCCCTATCTTTAAAGTCTCCACTGTGTATGATTCTGCCTGTTTATGTCCATGTGTAAACATTATGTAGCTCCCATTCATAGGTGAGAACATGCAGTATTTGGCTGTTTCTGAGTTATTTCAGTTAAGATAATAGCCTCTAGTTCCACTCATGTTGCTGCAAAAGACGTGGTTTAATGTTATTTTATGGATGAGTAGTATTCCAGCTATATGTGGAATCGGAAATGCTGCACTGAATGGTTGTTCACTTTTCAGTTCTTTTAGAAATCTCCATACTGTTTCTGTAGAAATTGTGCTAATTCACATACTACCAGCAGCATATAAGCTTTCCCTTTTTTCTGCACCATCACCAACATCTGCAACATCTGTGGTTATCTCAATTGTTAATAATAGCCATTCTGACTGGTGTAAGATGTATCTCGTGTGGTACTAATTTGCATTTCTCTGATGATTAGTGATGTTGATCATTTTTTCTTATGTTTGTTTTCTGTATGTATGTCTTCTTTTGAAAAATGTCTGTTCAAGTCTCTTGTCCCCCTTTTAAGAAGTTATTTGTTTTTCTCTTGTTGAGTTTCTTGTAGATTCTAGACATTAGTTTTTGTTGGATACATAGGTTACAAATATTTTCCCCCATTCTACAGGCTCATTTTTACTCTGTTGATTATTTTGCTGTGCAGAAGATTTTTAGTTTAATTAAGTCCCATTTATCTTTTTCTTTTTTTTTTGTACTTGCTTTTGAGAATTTGGTCATAAATTTTTTGCTAAAGCCAATGTCCAGAAGAGTTTTTCCTGGGTTTTCTTCTAGAATTTTTATAGTTTCAGGTCTTAAATTTAAGTCTATGATCTATGTTCAGTTAATTTTTGTATGTGGTAGGAGTTAGGGGTCCAGTTTCATTTTTCTGTGTATGGCTATTCAATTATCCTAGCACCATTTACTAAATGGGATATCTCAGTGTATGTTTTTGTCTGCTATGTTAAAAGCAAGTAGGTTTTAAGTATAAGTCTTGATTTCTGGGTTCTCTATTATGTTCTATTCATTTATATGTCTTTTTATACACATGTAAATCATACACTCTTGGTTATGATAGCCTTGTAATATAATTTGAAATCAGGTAATGTGATGCTAGAGTTTTATTCTTTTACTTAAGATTGCTTTGGTTATTTGGGCTCTTTTTTGGTTATATATGAATTCTATGATTTTTTTTTCTAATTTTGAGAAAAATGCATTGGTATTTTGATGGAAATTGCATTGAATCTGTAGATAGTTTTGAGCAGTATAATTATTTTAATGACATTGATTCTTCCAATCCATGCACATAGGATGTTTTTCAAACAATTGTTGTGTCATCTGGGGTTTTTTAAACTAGTGTTTTATAGTTTTTCTTGTAGAGATCTTTCAGCTTCTTGATGAAATGTTTTCTTAGGTATTCCTTTTACAGCTCTTTTAAATGAGATTGAGTTCCTGATTTGGTCCATACCTTGGATGTTGTTGGTGTGTAGAAATGCTACTTATTTTTGTATATTGATTTCATATATAAAATCAATGAAACTTTGCTGAAGTTATTCATCAGAACTACAAGTCTTTTGGAGGAGTCTTTAAGGTTTTTACATATAAGATTATATCATTAAGAACAGCTAATTTAACTTTCTCTTTTCTAATTTGGATGTTCTTTGTTTCTTTCAGTTGACTAATTACTCTGTCTAGGCCTTCCAGTTCTATATGGAATTGAAGTAGTGAAAGTAGACATACTGGTCTTATGCCAAGTCTTTGGCATGCTTCCACCTTTTCCCTGTTCTTTTCCATTTCTTCATTTCAGTCTAAAAGTTACTTTACAGGTAAAGTGATTTTCTTATAGGCAACATATAGTTAAGTCATGTTTTCCTATCTACACAGTCAGTCCTAATTGTTTAAGTGGAGAATTTAGTTCATTTACATTTAATATAAATAAGAAATTGCAACCAATTTCAAATGGAAAGGGTATTTATACACCTCCAGGCCTTTGCATTTCTGTGTCCCTCTTACCTTTTCTCCTTCATGAGAGGGACCTACCCACTTATCTTTGGAAGTGCTCTAAACTTTCTCTTTGTTCTTCCTATATAAAATCTCTCTTTGTTACCCTGAAAAAAAAAGTTAATATTGATATGTGAGGTTCTTTTCTTGTCATAATGTTCCTACCTAATTGCTTTGCAGTGTTGGTTATGTAATTATTTTATAACACAGGTGGGGTTTATGCTTTTGTGTGTTTTTTATGATGGTGAGTATCAACTTTTTGTCTTCATTTTTAGAGCTCCTTTGATCATTACTTAAGGGACTGGTCTAGCAGTGATGAATTCCCCTAGCATTTTCTTCTTCCCTTAGCAAAGGAAAGGTTTATCTGGCAAACCTTTATTTCTCTTTCATTTATAGAGCTCAGGTTAGCAGGGTACAAATTCTTGATTGAGTCTTTTTTCTTTGGGAAGTTTGAGAATAAAACTCCAATTTCTTTTGGGTTGTAAATTGTTGTTGAGAAGTCCAAAGTTAGTTTGATAGGATTTCAGTCATAGGGAATTAGATACTTCTACAACTAGATGATTTTATAATTTTTTCCTTCATGTTGGCTTTGATAGTCTAACAACCATCTTGCAAGGTATATCCCTGGAGTTCTCTAAGCCTCTCTTATCAGGATGTCTAAATCTCCAACAATAGCAAGGAAGTTTTTCTCAATTATTTTCTCAGGTAGGTTTTCCAAAGTTTTTACTTTTTCTTGTCCTTCAGAAATGCATATGACTCATAGGTTTAGTCATTTTACATGATCCTTTACTTTCTGAAGACTTTATTCATATACTTTATAATTTTTCTATTTACTTTTTTCTGGGTTAATTAAAAAAACATTTATTCAATCTCTGAGAGACTTTTCTTGTTAGGCCTCATCTATTTTTAAAGTTTTTCAATGTATTTTATAATTCCTTAAATTTCCATTTCTAAAAGTTCTGTTTGGTTTTTTAAAAATATTCCATTTTTAGTAAATTTTTCATTCATATCCTGAATTGTTTCCCTTGTTTCTTTGTGTTGGTTTTCAACTTTCTCTTGGATCTCAGTGAGTTTCTTTAAGTTCAGCATTTTGAATTCTTTATCTGATATTTTAAAAATTTCATTGAAGTAAGGATCTATTCCTGGAAAGTTAGTGTGATTCCTTTTTTGGGGGGTGAGCGTGGTGGAGCAGAGCCCTATAACACTGTTTTTTTCATACTCCCAGGATGGTTTCTCTGGTCTCTTCTCATCTGGATAAATTATCTCTTCTTCTCACCTTTTAATTAGTTTTCCTTTGGATGGGTTTCCCCAACCATCTTGTGGATGTGACGGTAGTGTATTTTTTGTAAGCTCATTTGGCTTTGTTTCTGGGTGCCTTCGGAGTCAAAGACTCTATATGAGTGTCTGGGTTATAAAAAGTCTTTGTCTGGTGGCTTCCT
This sequence comes from Perodicticus potto, assembly GCA_963574655.1. Lineage (NCBI taxonomy): Eukaryota > Metazoa > Chordata > Mammalia > Primates > Lorisidae > Perodicticus > Perodicticus potto. The sequence continues at coordinate 9,685 of CAUYRH010135059.1, read as the reverse complement.
CAAATGTTGGTTGTAGTAAAAATGTGGTGGAACTGTGAGTAGTCTCACTTCCTCCTACGGGGTGGAGAACACAGAAGTCTTAGGAAGTCTCATTGTCTGACATGGTGAACCGGGTCAGCAGATTTTTTACTAAGTTGTGCAATTCAACCTCCAGACCAGTAGGTGCTATTTGTGGATAAGAGTTGGCTATAAGGGAAGTGGATTAATAGATGTTTGATATTTCTTTATTGGGAGAAGCTCTTCAGTGCCTCAGGCAATGGGCTAGTCTCTGGAATGCAAAGTGTTCTGTATTCACTGCTCAACCTCTGAGGTAGGGACACAGCTGGGTAGAATTGAACTATCAAGCTGGACCTTGTATTTTCCAATTGCAGCCCAAATCACCAGCCCAAGTAGGGCTTGTCAGGGGAGCTCCTACTGTCCTTAACTGAAATCTCCATGGGATGAAGGAATTGCTTTTGTTCCATGGTCTGGGCAGGCAGAAACACAACCTACTTCCCTGTCACACCCTTTTCCTGGCACGCAGGATACTCAGATCTGTCAGACACTGCTGTCTCTCTCCAGGCTGATGTTTAGCAGAGAGCCATGAAAGACACCTGCTTCATGACTCAATACAAAAATGTCTTCAATGTGGAAGCTCCTTCTTCAGCCCCAAATATGCCACTGTGCAGCTGTCCTACTGACCACTGTAGGGAGGCTGCAGCTCTGTCTTTTATTAAGCCCAGGTCCATTGGATATACTGCCAATGAGTGAGAAATTGCCCCTAATAGCCCCAGAATGGCTGTCTTCTGACACATCTGTAACCTCCCTCAGGAGCAGTCACAGCTAGGTGCACAGCAGTGTGTAAGCAGAGAAAGATGTCCTCTTTTCTAAATCCTGCTGAAGCACTGAGACCATCTGACTGCTGGAACCACTTGATTCCCTTGCAGAGCTATGCACAATGCCTGCCTCTCTACTGGAAACAGCACAGCCACTCTCAGTTCACAAGTGGGGAGCTCTCAGACATAAGAAAGTGCTTTTTGTTTCCTTTGTCCTAAGGGGTGCTGCCTTGGTGCGTTACACTCACTCTTAGGAGCAGCACTTCCTAAGCTAAGGGCCAGACCAGTGGGAACCCTGAAACTTCCTGGGATCTAGCCAGCTCTCTGTCTGCTGCAATTAGAGAAGTGACTGTGAATATCTGTGGGGGTTCCAGTGATGGTTAAATACAAGGGCTGAAGTTTCCTGGGCAGGGCATAGTCTCCAAATGGATAGACTCCTCCTACTATGGCACCCCCCATGGCAGTTCCATTCTGAGGGGAGAATGAGTGGCCTTCTTTAAGCTGGTATAGTATGGTAGAATGCCCCAAAAAGTCCCCCAAATAGTCACCCTCACCAGGGTTTCAGTTTGCAAAAGGAAAGGACTTTTCTAATAGTCCAGATACCAGCAGCATGCATCAGGGGTGATGGAAGCCCAAAATCCTTCCATCTACCCTTTAGACACAATACCAAGTTTCTTGTATTCCTAGTTGATATCTGCCAGTCGCCTAATTCCTTCTTTTCTCTGTGCCCTAGCTTCTTCCCATGAATTCTCCACTAATCTCCAGAATTCTCCCACTGATACTCTTATTTGAGTAAGGATTATTCACCTATGCCTTTTGTTCTTCTTTATGAGGAGAAGGATAGTTATTCACCTGTAACTTTTGTTGTTTTTTTTTGAGAAGAACTCTATCCAATGTCTTTAGTCAGCCATATTGCAAAGATATATATATCCTTATCAAAAGATACGTCTATTAAACATGTAATAAATATATAATTACAATTATATAGTTTTTAGAATATTTATTAAGTATAATGTTTAACACTGTACTGTAGAAATAAATATGAGTAAGAGACGATTCCTATCTTTATATAACCATATTGCAGAAAGCATAGGCATATGTATAAAAATTGCAATATAGCAAGTGCTATATGTAAAGTGTGGAGATCAGAAGAGGGCATATTTCAGCTCTAAGCCATTGATCCCGACTGCCAAGAAAAGAGCATTTCAAATGGGCTTCTAAGGATAAGAAAGGAGAAGTTTTCCACAGGGAACAGAATGAGTAGAGTGATTCAATAAACTTACAGCATTCTGCAGAAAGGCAAACTGTTCAGTATGTCCAGAACTTAGAGTACAAGTCCAAAGACCAGCTATTTGCAGGGCTGAACTCTCCTTGGCCCGAGATCATAGAGAACCTTGAATGTCATGCTAAGATTTCTGGTCTTCTCAGGGGCAATGAGAAACCTTTTATGCAATATAGTTTTGAGTTTCTTAAGAATTCTGTTGCCTCGACCACTTTTCTTACCTGAACCACCAAGCTGTCTCTCATAGCCATACTTGAGTTTTCTTTCATATTGGTCACTTTGCTAATGAATTAATATGTTTCACAAACAATGATTTTATTTCTTAAGACAAAATTAGTGAATGTCCCATATATATGTAAACATATGTTTACTAATATTATTATTTCATCATTATTTCTATTAAAGATGAGGCATCATAATCAAGGTTTATTATTTCGTTAATATACACTACTCCATAATTTTGATTTGTCTAAAAGATAATTATGTATAAATATAAATTTATTTTATAATTAAGAGTCTCAAAAATCTCTGCCACTTACCAACCAAGAAACAATACATACTTCATCTAAAAAACTTGAAAGTTAACTCAGAGAAAGGAGTTGCAAAACTAAGAATTTCTCAGGAATGACCTGTACAAATAATTACCCAGAGAACAGAGCTTCATTTGCTTATTTGTTGGATTAAAAAAAAGAAAGGAAGACTTCATTTTTAAGGTTTCCTTTATGATTCTGGGTAATTTTAAGTTTTTGATATGTTTTACATGTTGAAAGTGAGCAAGTTAATATTGCAAACATTCATTCATTCAGCAAATATTTATGAAGTACCCCATACATGTAAGGTGGCATTTTAGGAACAGAGCCATGAGGTGACAAAACAGAGTAGAACTTCTGCTGACTTCATGTGAGGTCACTCTAGTGAGGGTTGTCCTAATGGGGGCAAGGGTATAATCTAATGAAAAGGAAATAAACTAACCAATGCATAATATATCATATGATAATGGATACCGTGGAAACAAGAAGGGGTATAGATTACCAACGGAGGAATTTCCTAATTTTTAAGAAATGGTTGGGGGAAGGGCTGACTAATAAGGTAACATTTAAGAAATGCAGATACAGAGGACAGCATAACCAAAATGAAGACTGGGGAACGTTTGCTACTGTTCAAGAGGAAGCAAAAGAAGTCCAATGTAGCTACAAGACAATGAGCTATTGATAGGACATATAATAGAAGATATGGGCAAAGTGTGGGGATGGGTGGAGTAAGGGAGATGGGATCAGATTATTTAGGGCCTTGCAGTTTATTTCAGGACTTCATTTTTCTTAGTTTGAGTAAGGTGGGAATTCACTTGAAGGTCTTACATTTTAGAATAATTGATCTGGCTTCTCCTGACACCATTCCTTGGAGAATGGGGCCTTCAACCAGAGTGGAAGCAGAGAAGACAGGCATATATGGTTGCATTCTGGATATATTAAAAATCTTCCTATATGTGAAAGTTTTTTTGTTATTGCCAAGAGCACAAAAATCACAAAGGATTTCTCCTCCCTGGAATAGACTATATAATATATCATGCATTTATTTATTGACCTCAAACATAAAAAAGGAGACAGGCAAAACTATCTTTATAATTGTTCTGTGTCCAATCTGTGTGCTGGCACATAAATACATTCATTTTACTTATAGTATCTGATTAAAAATAGAAACTGTTGATGAGAATAAATGTTGGGTTGTTTCCTTCTAATCATTTAAACTGGCTATGTTATTGAAATCAAATTTATCAACTAAATGCCTGTGTAGACACTCAGAATCAATTACAAACCAGTTAATAACAGCTTTCCCTACATCCCAGCCCTGCAAACTCTGGAACTTGCACTCTTTTCTTCCTGTCCGAGTAATCATTCTGAATGAAGGAGTCTGCCTACTTCTGGTAGAAAGCCAAGAGTAGAACTTCAATTCTTATTAAATGTAGGCGTGAGAGAGACTCCAAAAAGGATTTGATTAGCAAATTGCCTCATACCATACTACTCCAAACTAACTGGTTTAAGTATGAAGCATTATTATTTCTCACAAGTCTCAGTGGATCTCAGCTATGATTGTTCACTTGTCTGCAGTTTGCTGGGAGTTGGCAGGGGCTGCCCATCTAGGAGAGTCTTGGCTGCGATGACTCAGCTCTGGGCCTTGGTTCTCTCATTCTGAGTCAGATTGGCTTGGGATTGTTCTTGTGGTAATGGTGGAAGTCTCAGAGAGAAAGTCAAACATGCACATTCTTAATAGCCTCTCCTACCATTCTCACAGCTTTTGTCAAGTCTGATAACATCCTATTGACAAATCACATGGCCAAGCCCAGATGCAGGAGTAGGGAAAAAAGAAATCTGTGACCATTTAATGAGAAGAACTTCCAAATCACAGGTACTGTCAAGAACAAGCAAAACAAAGACCCTCAACCACAAACACAAACAGCATTACAGCCAGCATTTCTCTTCCAAGTGTCATATGTAGAAGGCAAGTAAGTTTGTTTAGGGCTTATTCCAATCCTTTATTGTTCACCAGAATATGACTGCTGTGCCTAAAACAGCAAAGTACTTTAAAGACTACTTAAAACACTTCTAAATAATCCCTTCAAGCTTTATCCTGATAAATATGCTAACTGATTGAATACATAAGCTCCTATTCTGGACACTTAATTGAAAAATAAAAGAGTACCAAACGTGAAATTCAAGGATTAATCAGGTTAGTGTTGGGACAAGAAAAGGCAATTTCTGGTTGGGACTGATTTCCTGGCTTTACAATGTACTTGATGTCTTTAAGTATGCAGATCTTTGAAAGTTGCACTCTATGTACTCTGATATCTTATATTTTTAATCTTGTGTTGATATGAGACAATAGCTAAATTGGCAATAAAGTATAAATAAAAGTAATTCAGACATAATTAAAATATAAAGGATAACTCAAAGGCATAACAATGCATCAGGCTAGAGAATTAATCCTAAAATGTAAATAAGCCCAATATAGTGTTTTCCAGAAAGGCCTTTTAGTATAAATTATTTATTAAAATTTAATAATAAAATTTACATGAACTGTATACACAAAACTTATTCAATTCTTTTTTCCTCCTGATAATTATTTCAATTAATTTATGGTCAAATAATCCTGATTATGAACATTTTAGAGATTCCAAATCTTCTTAATTTGACTATAAACCATGATGTGTGTAATTTTCTCCATCAATAGTGTCAAAAATAATAAGCTAAAATCAATACAGTATAAGGACAAGTTTCAGTATTTACTTCCATATATACCTAAAATATGTTTTAGGACAAGATGGGAATAAATAAATAAAAGCCAATGATATTAATAACTTATTTCATTATTCCCAAAAGCTACATAAAACTTATCTCCTACCATTCTCACTTCAATTCCCTTCCTAGTCAGGAGTACACTATGTACTCACCCTTGTTGCCAAGACAAACATGTCAACTTTGCACAGTCCCACTTTTCCCACGTTAACTCTAATAGTTGCTGGGACTGCAGTGGATACGGATGGCTGCCATTTTGAAAATTCTACCTTCCCATTTGCTCCCTGGGAATTTGTTCTATTGTGGAAACTAACTATACATATATACATGTATGTGTGTGTGTTTAAATGCATATCCCTAAAACCTTTAATTTTCCGAACTTATTATCTTCTTTTCCTATAGACCAATCTTATTTACCAGAGTAGGAGCTAAGGATAACAAATAGTTTAGAAATGGAAGTATAGTATTATATCATAGCCAATAAAATAATTTATCATGACAACTAATATTAAAAAATATAAGCAGAAAGTATTTTGCTGGAAAATTCCTGCATCTAAGCAGCTAACCTTATTTCTACACGCCTCTTGATACGATTCTGTACTGTGACTATTTGTAAACATAAAACCTGCTCCTTGAGACAGATGGTTATTTACAGTGTTTTCTCTATTATTCAGGATAAATTATTAACAAGAAAATAATTGAATATTGAATATACCCTGGCAAAAGAAATAATCTTTCACCAAGTCTGTCACACAGTATGTTGCAAGCATGCATTCCAATTAGTAGAGTGGGCCAAGTAGATTAATTTATCAAATTTGTTTAAATTCATGACCTAAACTTCCTTTTTTAAAGAACTTAATATAATTGTGAATCAATTATTATTCAAATTTTTTAACTTTCTGCAAATTTCAACTATATTTTGTGACCCACAGATTGAAATGATAATTCAAAATGCATTTTCAAAAAGCATTTTTTTCATTTTGTAGGATTATATCATAGCCAATAAAATAATTTATCATGACAACTAATATTAAAAAATATAAGCAGAAAGTATTTTGCTTAGTTTTATAAGTAATTTTTTAAACCACTAAGAACTGGAATTAAAAAAAAAGCATAGCTGGGAGAGCTGAATGAATTACTAAGATATTTGAAGAGCAGTACATTATAATATCAATTGTAGAACAAGCAAAACAGTTTCACCATTATTTAACAACAATGCTCTATGTCAATGGTTCTCAAAGCATGGTCCCTGGTCTTGCAGTATCTGCAGCACCTGGAAACTTGTGAGAAATGCAAAATCTTAGGCTCCTACTCCAGAACTTCTGAATCCAGAGGGGGGCCTAGCTATCCGTGTTCTAACTACAAAGTGATTCTCATAAACACTAAAATTGGCAAACCACTTCCTTATAGAGTTCTTTGTCTTTTCAAGCACTCTTGCAATCCTAATATCATTTAATCTACATTAAAGGGGAAAATTATTATTATCGACATTTAACAAATGAGGAAAATAAACCTCGGAAAGATAAAGGTTGACTTTGTCGAAGTTCCATAGCCAAAGTGATGGCAGAGTCAGGATCTGATTTGCCTTTCACTAACACTTGTCTCCCTTGTTTCCATTAATAAATTTTCATAATTTGCCCCTTAATCAGAAGAAAATTAAAGGAAAAATAGAGTCTGAGTCAAGGATGAGATTAACTTTGGCATGGTGTTGAAAGGAGGAGAAAGACTATCAATGCACTGGAATTCACTGAGTGTGTGCTACAGGAAAAGAATTCCCTGGAGAAATGAAGGCTGCAGAGGATTATGTTCTATAGCTCCTGATATAAAACTTTCTTACTTCTTTTTAACAAACACATGTATTATCTCAGAGACTGTGGTAGGTACAGGCAAGACAACCATAAGCAAAAAGTCCTCCTTGTCCTTAAGGATCTTACAGTCTACTGGGAGAAACTGACCAAAAAATGGGTAATTTCAATATAGAAAAAGAAATCTACACTATCAATAATCAGCACATATCCGAAGCACTACTTCTGGCTCTGAGTTTGAGGGAAGAGGAGATAGGTACTTCAAAGACCGCTTCCTAGAACTTGTGATACCTAGTCTTACAGCAGAGTAGGGGAGAAAGAGTCTTTACCTATAAAAAGCTAAAGATGTGAGAAACAATAAACCGATATGAACACTTATGATCCCACCGTTTGCTATCTAAAGAAGGGTGCAAATATTTCTAAGTTTCATTATTTTGAAGGTCATTTGTTGATAGATATATTTGAAATTCAGAAAAAAACTTCAAATTGTGTTTTATCTTGGAATACAAAAATTTAATTATTTTACAACACAAAGGTTAAGCATAATTTCATTCTGTTTTAAAAAACTCTATAATTTGGAATATTAATAACAAAAATAATAGTTCAGTGCTTACTTTATGTTTGAGGAAATAACATGCAAAGGATTTCAAGCAATGCAAACATAGCAGACACACTGAATATATTGTAGAATAAGTTATAGTAAAAAAATCTATAATCTATATAACCTTCTGGTCTGCTGCAGAGTTTGCATTACATTATGAAATTAATAAAGATATGTCTTTTCATAATCATCTTTGTTACATGCAACACAGTAATGTTGAATTACTTCATTTTTGCCAATTCATCCCCTTATTACCTTCCAGCATTATGTGTGATAAATGCAAAAAAAAAAAAAAGGCAAACTTTTTCTATATTGGGGTAGATAAAGAGAAGAAAAACAGCTGAAAATATTTTCTTAAATTTTTAGGATATGAGGTGATATACTGAACCGATTAGGTGATCCACGATATGTTCAAATGAAGACTTAACATGTAGCACCATTTTCATTTTAATTATTCCACAACAATGAACTCATGGTGATTAGAGTATTTTGTATGTTAAATTATATTTTTTGGCATTATTGTTGTCTGATTCTGGATAGTATTTATATTAGCTAACTGATTTCTACACTAACTAATATGTGTAGCTAATAGACCAATAAACATGACAAGAGAAAAGAGGCCTTCCTAACCCTTTGTGGGATCACAGAAAAACTGAGTTGTAGAATATCCAAATGATGCATTTATTTCACTACTAGTCAAGGAAAATCAATGTTATATATGGTTCTGACTGACTATGCCTCAAATTCCATTTGGAGAAAGGTGAGCTATAAATAAATATGTTGGCAGTGATATTAAATATTTATTACATTAAACTTTTAAGTGTTGAAAACAACAGTTAATCTCAGGAAAAAATATTATGATAGCTTAAAATTAGTTCATAAATAATTGGATATTTGTAAATACAGCAATTTACTCTCAGAGTTTGCTCTCAGTAGGGAATTAAAATGCACCTCTATGGACACGCTGCTACAGAAAGGATGAAATGCAGAATCAACTTTCTAGAGGACACAAACACTCTGGGACTAAATCCAAATAGATGTAGGAAAGTACGAGCCAGTTCTAATTTGGTATCTGATATCCAAGAGGGAAAGCAACTGTGTGGAGATGACGAATGGAGAGGTGACGAGCAGGGGTACATTAAAGAAACAGCAGATGTGGCAGTTGTTGTGGGTCAGGCTTTACAAGAACATTTTGAAAGCAGATGGGCCAATCAGACCCAAACCATGTGTCCGCTATCTTGGGTCTCAATGCCCTGGGGGCAGAGACAGGTACTGAGAAACTGTGTTCTTCTAGAAGACTTCCAGCTGGAAGCATAGATAGGGGGTTCTAATGCTTTCTTTGGCTGACTAGCTCTACCCTACTTTAGCCTAATAGAGTCTCCACCGTTGTGTGTAGTAATTACTGATGTCCTCTGTCATTGGATCTTGACATGTTCAGACCAGCCAATCATATCTCAGAATAGTGCTTAATGGAAACAACTAAAATGAATCTAGAATGAGATCATAGCTTCATATCGTTTATGTTATTTACTAACAAAAATGTTTCACATATAATCTAGCCTGGAAGAAAAGATGACAGATTAATCTAGAATAGAGACAAAAATATATTAAAATTAATTTTACAGCTGAATCTTTTGCATGCAATGGTATATTATAACATATTTTCTGGATGAAATAAAGAACTGTCTTAGATATGAAGTCTTATTATTTACTTGACTTTCTTTTTTTTTTTATTAAATCATACCTGTGTACATTAGTGCAATCAAGGGGTACAATGTGCTGGCTTCATATACAATCTGAAATGTTTTCATCAAACTGTTTAACATACCCTTCATGGCATTTTCTTAGTTATTGTATGAAGACATTTGTATTCTGCATTTAGTAAGTTT
>CAUYRH010135055.1:0-31577 GCA_963574655.1 Perodicticus potto | reverse complement strand
GCTCAAAGGAGTAGGGCGCTGGCCCCATATGCCTGAGGTGGCGGGTTCAAACCCAGCCCTGGCAAAAAAAAAAAAAAAAAAACAAAACAACCCCACAAAGAGTGAGACCTTGTCTCTACTAAAAATAGAAAAACTTGCTGGGTGTGGTGGCAGGCACCTATGGTCCCAGCTACTGAGGAAGCTGAGGCAAGAGAATCGCTTGAGCCCTGGAGTTTGAGGTTGCTGTGATCTGTGATGCCATGGCATTCTGCCCAGGGTGACAGAGTGGGACTCTGTCTAAAAAAAGAAAAAGGACCATTTCCATTTGACCTGATGGAAAAACAGCACAATAAGTGCTTATTTTGTTAAAAAAAAAAAAGAAAAGAAAAAAAAGAAAAGAATCATGAAAGTATTCAATCTACTTATTAGACTAATACAATTAAAAACATGAGATAAAGGCGGCGCCTATGGCTCAAAGGAGTAGGGCGCTAGCCCCATATGCCGAAGGTGGCGGGTTCAAACCCAGTCCCAGCCAAAAAGTGAAAAACAAACAAAAAAATGAGGTAATTATATATCCACCCAAATTGTTAACCTTTAATAAAATGAATAGGCTGGGTAGGGTGGCTCACAATGTAATCCCAGCATTCTGGGAGGCTGAGGTGGGTCAGTTGCTTGAGCTCAGGAGTTCAAGACCAGCCTTGGCAAAAGTGAGACCCCGTCTCTACTAATAATTAGGAAAAACTAGCCAGACGTGGTGGCAGGCATCTGTAGTCCCAGCTACTTGGGAGGCTGAGGCAAGAGAACTGCTTAGCCCAGAAGTTTAAGGTTGTATTGTGAACTAGGCTGAGGCCATAGCATTCTACCTGGGGCAGCAGAGTGAGACTTTGTCTTGAGGAAAAAAAAGAATTATATTAAAAATTAGAAAAAGGAGGTTGGGCATGGTGGCTCATGCCTGTAATCCTAGCACTCTGGAAGGCCAAGGCGGGTAGATTGCCTGAGCTCTCAGGTTTGAGACCAGCCTGAGTGAGAGTGAGACCTTATCTCTAAAAATAGCTGAGCATTGTGGTGGGCACCTGTAGTCCCAGCTACTCGGGAGGCTGAGGCAAGAGAATCACTTGAACCCAAGAGTTTGAGGTTGCTGTGAGCTATGATGCCATGGCACTTTACCAAGGGTGACAAAGTGAGACTGTCTCAAAAAAAGAAAAAGGAAGAAATGTTTAGAATTAAAGCTAAAAGAGAAAAAGGAAAAAAAAACAAATAGATACTGATGAGGATATGGAGCAACAGAAACTAACACACTCGCTCTGGACAACTCCGGTGTTACCTACTAAACATACTCTACAACCCAGCAACCACACTCTTGGGTATGTGCCCAACCAAAATGAACACATAGGTCAACCAAAGTACATCTACAAAAATCCTCATGTTACCATTTGTAATAGTCAAAACCTGGAAACCACCCATAATGTCCATCAACTGCAGAACAGAAAAACAAATCTTGGTATAATCGAGCACTAGAATACCATACAAAAATGAAAAGAATGAATTATAGTTACATGCAACAACATAAAAGAATCTCACAAATACAATGAGCCAAGGGGTCATATAAACTGAGTATAATACCATTTATGTGAAGCTCAAAAATTACACTCAAGTGTTAAAAGTTAAGAGAGTAGTTACCTTTTTTGCAGGGGGGAGGAAGCTCCTGAATTGTGACAGTATTTCCAGTCTTGACTTGGTCAGTAGTGACCCAGATGCCTCCTTTGTGGTGATTTATGAATTGTGCATTTATGCTTTGTACCCTTTTCTGTATTTCTGTAATATAGTTAATAGTTAAAAACAAAACCCAATATCTATGACATGTTATTTTCTTGTGGATACTCGTCTAAGACCAAGCCTCTCTCACATTCCCCCAAATATAGGTAGTAGAACCTCTGTAAGGTGACCACCCAAGGGACCGTAACAAACTGGTCAACAAAGGGGGGTGGTCTATTTAAGGAACTAGGCATATATGTGGTGCATGTCCGGTCTATGAAAATTAGGTCAAATTGAGGTGGTCAATGTAGGGAGGTGGTCAACTTATGGAGGTTCTACTATCCTGTAAGAATTTAGAACCACAGATTTCAATTATTTTTTGATGATTTCCCAAATTCTTTTATGATCTTATAATAGTAAATGTTAAATTGCATTCATATGAAAAAACCCTCTATCTCATTAAATTATAGTAAAATAATGTCAGGTTACTCATGAGTGTCAAATAAAATTTAGAGTTTTATTCTGTAAATAAGTAAAACCTTAATAATGTCATCTATAACAAGCAGTGCAATCTACTTGATCTTACCAAAAGAGGAGCACACAATTACTAGGGCAGCTCACGCTGGTAATCCCAGCACTCTGGGAGGCAGAGGTGGGTGGATCCCTTGAGCTCAGGAGTTCCAGATGAACTTGAGCAATAGCAAAACCCCATCTCTACTAAAAATACAAAAACTAGACAGGCGTGGTGGTGGGCGCCTGTAGTCCCAGCTACTTGGGACGCTGAGGCAAAAGAATAGCTTAAGCCCAGGAGCTCAAAAAAAAGAAAAAATTACTAAATTGATGTTTAAGCCACAAGTTTCAAAAAGAATATATTACTGGCTGGGCACAGTGGCTCACACCTGTAATCCTAGCAGCCTGAGAAGCCAAGGCAGGCGGATCACCTGAGCTCACGGGTTGGAGACCAGCGTGAGCAAGAGCGAGGCCCTGTCGGTTAAAAAAAAAAAAAAAGAAAGAAATAGCCGAGTGTTGTGGCAGGCACCTGTAGTCCCAGCTACTCAGGAGGCTGAGGCAAGAGAATCACTTGAACCCAAGAGTTTGAGGTTGCTGTGAGCTATGACACCACAGCATTCTACCAAGGACCACAAAGTGAGACTCTATCTCAAAGAAAAAAAAAAAGTATCTATTACTCATAGTATACATAACACATGAGAAATGGTGATGTGCAGTTACTTCTAAAAACATTCCTTTAGGCTCTAAGTGTGTCTATTTTACTGTAGCATTGTATAATTTTATACAAGGAATAGATGATGTAGTTTAAAGAAATGCTGATCAAGGATGTTATTTTAAGTAAACTCTTTTCTTTCTTTCCTTTTTTTTGAGACAGAGTCTCAAACTGTTGCCCTGGGTAGAGTGCTGTGGCATCACAGCTCACAGCAACCTCTAACTCAGGCTCAAGCAATCCTCTTGCCTCAGTTTTTCTATTTTTAGTAGAGACAGGGTCTTGCTTTGCTCAGGCTTGTCTTGAACTCGTGTGCACAAGCAATCCACCCACTTTGGCCTCCTAGAGTGCTAGGATTATAGGTGTACAGGCATGAGCCACTGCGCCCGGCCTTAAGCAAACTCTTTTCCACATAAACAATTATACTTTCAAAGATGTAAAGAACTGATACCCTTTTCCCAACTTCATTCTTATAAGGCACATAAGTGTTATCATTCTAATTCTCAAAATGGAAATATGACAATGCAGTTTACAGATAAACAGAACCCAAACTCAGTTATCTTTGATTCCTTTATTTCTTTCCTCATTGTGCCAAGCTAGATCTTCATGCCTAAAATACATTATTATATTAGGCTAGAAAACTTTGAAAGGATGTTGATTTTTAAGTTTTTTACTAGGCTTTGTTCATAGAAATAAAGTAGGGCCAGGCGTGGTGGCTCATCCCTATAATCCCAGCACTAGGGAGGCTGAGGCGGGTGGACCACCTGAGCCAGAGCGAGACCCCATCTCTAAAAATAACCGGGTGTTGAGGTGGGTGCCTGTAGTTCCAGCTACTCAGGAGGCTAAGGCAAGAGAATTGCTTGAGCCCAGGAGTCTGAGGTTGCTGCTGAACTATGATGCCACAGCCCTCTAACTGGGGCAACAAAGTCTCAAAAAAAAAAAAAAAAAAAGAATAAATAAATAAAAAGAAAGTAGCTATTCTCATTGAGCACATTTTCTAAGAAGGTATATAATCATTTATAAGTTAAAACTTTGGCACTTAAAATATTAAGCTTTATGAAAGTAATCATTAAAATACAACAAACCCCCATCCTCAACTTTATATTGGCCTTTTTTTTTTTTTTTTTAATGACAGAGTCTCACTTTGTCGCCCTCAGTAGAGTGCCATGATGTTTACAGGCAAGAGCCACCTCGCCCAGCCCTTTACATCAGTCTTAATTCTTTTCAGAGTATGCAGCCTTGAATCTGAGGATGAGAAGCACACAATCACACCCATCACAATCAACTTCTTGAAGTTGTCTAGATATATGTTGTGGACATTTGGGTTTAATGGGTTGAAAGCAAATGCATACTATATTTATAAATAATCAAAAACTTTATTTGGAATAGTGATTAAGAAGCAGCTTTTTATGGAGATTGAAAAAGGAAGTACAGGAAGTGTGACATAATAGCTACTCCTTAAGAAATAATAAATAGTTTAATAAAATCTTCCATGGAAACTTATTGAAAAAGAGGTAAAATTAGTTTAACATTTATTTGACAGAAATGAAAAAAATAAGAAGATGGCTTAATAACTAGATCTTGGATTAGTATACTTTGTGTAGTTATAAATGTAAAGCTTCAAAGCACACATACTAAGTACAAGTCAACCAAATGTAAGTGTTAGATCATCCATTACTTTTTTATGTGCTTGAAAATGAAAACAGTAAAATACTTATGATTCCTTCCTAAAAATGCCTAACAACTTCAAAGTATCTTAACTATATCAAAGGATACCATATTTTCCAACTCCTACCTGGTTATTTACATCCATCAATATATAAGTAACCATGACAACAGAATTAAAAATTCTGTTTAAAGAAAATGATTGTGCTTCCTGAGTTTTACTTCAGGTCGAATCCCTGTTCTCAGTAATACCTAGCTGACCTTCATCTTTCAAGGCAGTAAAAACCAAAGGTATTAAATTAGTATCTAAAACCAAAGTACAGGTTTATCTACAAAACTATGTGTTGCACCCTTACACATGGCAGCAAAGATAATATAAAATGTACTGAGACACTAATGCCATTATGAACACTTATTTTTCCAGACAAAAATCTTAAGAGTCAATTTTTAATTGACTAATTCCCCATCAGGCAGATGTTCAAATGCTGAATTTCAAATTCAGTACTACCTTCCCTCTCCTGAAAGATAAGCAGTTATACAACATTAAAGTACACTAAGTTAAAAAGCCAAACAAAACAAAATAAAGCTTGGTTTAGGACAGCTAGAGCTTACACACAAAGCAGATCTGATGTAACAACGTACTCACCAAGAGACATTGAGTGATGTTGAATGAACATTAGGGCCCAAAGGAAGCGAGAAGACCCTTAGAGCCAGCTGTGTTCATGGGAACTTTTCTTAACCTCATTGCTCCCAGGCCTCACATGCCTTATCCTCCACAAAATCTATTAATACAAACTAAGACCAAGAAATTCTGAACTGATTATTAGCAAAATACACTTTGGCTTACTGAAAAAAAGTTCAGCATATATGCTACAGAACCTAGGCACTATAAAAAACAAACAAACAAAAAAAACCAACAAATCTTATTGTGGCTACAGATTAAAAATTCTTATTAATAAAACAAAGATTTGTCATTTAATATGGAAACTTTCCAATATATTCCAAGGGTATCCTCAAAAGGCTAGTACTGATAACTGTGAATTTATCTGACTTTGTGTAATACAGCCTATGGATTGATAGGAAAAAACCTCTAATTTTTAAAGTCAACTATTTTATGCCATTACCAATTCCATCAAAATTATTATATCTTTAAATGTGGGACTGGAAAAAATGATACTTACAGGATTCAACAAAATAAACCAAACCCCAAAAAGGAAATTAGCTAATATTTAAAGCAGTAGCCTCAACAAATATGTGATTCATTTCCCCACTATTCACGTATAGTCTAGTTTTCTTTTTGGCCCTTATAAATACTAGCGGGAATTTCTAAAGCACTTCTTATCCTAAGTCTTCTGTGTTAATATAATAAATACTAAATCATAGCACACGTGCTAATAGCATCACTTAAGCCACTGCTCTGACACTTCTCAGGACCCACTTTTCGCCTCTGAGAGCTGGTATTGTTCTTTTACTGATTCAACAAATACTCATTTTTGCTTACGATGCCACTGATCTCATCCTTGAACAAAACTATTTACAAGGTAGTGGCTTTCTGAGGCCTGCCACTGTTCTCTGTTATACATTAATCTGAATGTATAAAAACACAAAAGGGGAACATCTGAGTTGAACTTCCTAATAGTTACAGTTTGAAATGGTTCGGAATGGTTGATCTGAGGTTTAACTAAGATCCAACTCAGCACACTTATGTGTTCACTAGATACCTCTGGATATCACCAGATAGGACTACCTCAGTACAAGTTTCTCTCAGTCTGCTCATCCAATCTCAATTAGCTCCACCAATGAAAAACCAATGAAAACACGTTTTTTAGGATTTGTTTCAAAATCAAATAGTATAATTCTCATACAGTCAAGTTATGAGTCCCACCACCAAAGTTTTAAGGCAAAAAAAAAAAAAAAAAAAAAAAGTCAGCCAAATTTAGAAGCTAAGCTCATGGTTTAAAGCTTAAAAGAAATGAAAATAACATAAAATGAGAACTGAAGAGTGGGTCAACATGCAATGATACTGTCACCACTACTTTGTCAGCATGGCAACTGAATCATTTCTATATGAGAAAACATACATGCATACCACCATTCCTCTGTTCAGTACATATATATCTCATATAAATATGTCCTCATAGAAAATACTGATTTTACATTACATTGTCTTTTTGACAACAATTTTGCACTGAATAATAACAAATTACAACTCAGTGTTGTATACCTTAAATTCTAAGACAGTGTATTATAGATGTTTACACGGAGAACTAGAGTAAGGTGCAACAGCACTTCCAGAAAAACTGGGGGAACAACGTTCAAAGTTAAAAAGGATTTTATAACCACGCTGCACGGACACGAGACGGTTTAGGTCTCAGCGGGCGGCCACTGGATGTGTCAAGAACTGACCGCTCACTCTTACAGCTGAGACCACTGGTGGCACTGGACGTCCTGGAAGCGCCTCCTGAAAGTATACATAGAAGAAGTGCTTGAATTATTTAAGCTAATTATGTAGATCATCATCTGAGAAACTTCCTCTCCTAATTTCAAGTCCAGACTAGTTTTTCTTCCATATCTTATGTGTGTCTGATAGTCCAATGCAATGATTCTCAACTACAAATGCACTTCGGAATTCCCTGAGAACCTTAAAAGTATAATAAACATGCTCAGATTCCACAGTTGGAGATTTTGATTCACTAGGGAATTTGAAAGCTTCTCTAATAGGCCTGGTGTGGTTTTGGAAGTTTCTCTAATAGGCCTGGTGTGGTGGCTCACACCTGAGATCCCAGCACTCTGGGAGGCCAAGGCAGGAAGACTGCTTGAGCTCAGGAGTTCCAGACCAGCCTGAGCAGGAGCAAGACCCTGTCTCTACTAAAAACAGAAAAACTAGCCAGGCGTGGTGGTGGGAACCTGTAGTCCCAGTTATTTGGGAGGCTAAGGCAAGAGGATTGCTTGAGCCCAGGGCTTTGAGGTTACTGCTAGCTAGGCTGACACCACAGTGCTCTACCTAGGGCAACTGAGTGAGACTCTGTTTACAAAAAAAAAAAAAGCTCCTCAAATAATTCAAGTGAACAATAAAAACGCTTTTATACTTGTACAATCATTTATACAGGGTGGACATAAAGTTCATGCGCAATTTAAAATAGTTTAAACTAATTTAAATTGCACATGAACTTTATGGCCAGCCACCCTGTATATTTACTCACCAGATAATTTACTACATTCAAGGCATGAGATTAAGTATGAGTTATTGGAACAAGATCCTTCTCTTAGTCATATGGCAAGGAAGCAATGCTTGTGTTTTTTTTTTTTTTTTTTTTGTGGAGACAGAGTCTCGCTTTATCGCCCTTGGTAGAGTGCCGTGGCATCACACAGCTCATAGCAACCTCCAACTCCTGGGCTTAGGCGATTCTCTTGCCCCAGCCTCCCGAGTAGCTGGGACTACAGGCGCCCGCTACAACGCCCGGCTATTTTTCTGTTTTGCAGTTTGGCTGAGGCCGGGTTTGAACCCGCCACCTTCGGTATATGGGGCCAGCACCCTACTCGATGAGCCACAGGCGCAGCCCGGAAGCAATGTTTTTAGAATGAATAAATGGAATTACTAGTCATTTGACATTAGCAGTGGGAAGTTGTGGCTCTAACTTCCTTGCGTATTAAGTTTTGGCTTCTTATTTTTACAGACTTTTGAACACACACATGCAGGCAAGTTTAGAGCCCTTCAAGATGCTGCACACCCTCGCACTACATGGTCCATTCCCATATTCTTTGGCTAGGTCTGTAACTAGTCATACACATGCATCAAGCATAGAAAGGTATTATATTTGATGACTGTATAGTTTGCTCATTTTTGTTTTAAAGGAAAAAAAGGGACTTATAAATGCAGGAAGATATTAGCAATAATTCTTAACTGGCCAGAGGGAATGTTTAAGCAACTTTCAAACAGCACATTTATTCATTCTTTCATTTAATAACTATGTACACACTGAAATTAAAAGTTTCTTTTCTATTACATAAAAAAACTACTAATGTTTCTATTTGTCTTATCTCTTGGTTTCTTTCCTGGGCTGTAAGTGAAACCTGAAATTAAGCGAACACAAATAAAACAAAACACGCCAGTGAACAGAATGCATTCCAGAAGTTAGCATTTTTCAGCTCTACGTTTTTAAAAAAGTTACAAGATACAGATAAACAACAAAACAATTTTGAATATGCTTACTTAATGGGCTATACTGGCTAAGAGTAGATCTCACTTGTCTTGACGGTGGTGATGGGTTGAGATAACCCATGTTGCGATGGTAGTCCATCAGTTGTTCTGAGCGCTTCATACCAACTGTTGGTTTTACTGCTTCAAGTCTTTTTAATAAAGCCTTCATTAAAAACAATCAATTTGAAAGTCTAAGTTAAAAAGCAATAGCATTCAACAGATGAAAAATGTGGTACATTCCTGCAATGGAATATGATTCAGTCATAAAAAGCAATAAAGGTTTTTTCTTTGAGATAGAGTCTCACTTGTCACCCTTGGTACAGTGCCATGGCATCACAGCTCATAGCAACCTCAAACTCCTGGGCTTAAGCGATTATCTTGCCTCAGCCTCCCAAGTAGCTGGGACTACAGGCACCTGCTACAACACCTGGCTATTTTTAGAGATGACGGTCTTGCTCTGGCTCAGGCTGGTCTTGAACCTGTGAGCTCAGGTAATCCACCCACCTCAGCCTTCCAAGTGCTGGGATTACAGGTGTGAACTACCATACCCGGCCAACAATGAAGTTTTAATACATGCTATAACATGGACAGACCTTCAAAATACCATGTTAAGTGAAACAAACCAGACTCAAAAAAACAAATAATGTATGATTCCACTGATATGCAATATATAGAATAGCCAAATTCATAGAGACAGTAGATTTAGATTAGAGACTATTGTGGTGAAGTGAAAGGGGAATAGAGAGTTTTGTCCATACACAGTTTATGTTAAGAGTGATGAAAACATTTTAGAAGGGCTGGACACTGTGGCTCACACCTGTAATCCTAAAAGTCAGGGAGAGCGAGGCAGAGGATCCCTTGAATTCAGGAGTTTTGAGACTAGCCTGAGCAAGAGTGAGAACCAGTATCTAAAAATAGCTGGGCGTTGTGCCAGGAGCCTATAGTCCCAGCTACTCGGGAAGCGGAGGCAGGAGGATCACTGGAGCCCAGGAGTTTGAGGTTACTGTGAGCAACGATGCCACAGCACTCTACCTAGGATGACAGAGTGAGACGACTGTGCCTGGCCAGCAATGAAGTTTTAATACGTATCTCTAAACAACAACAAAAACAAAAAAGTTTTAGGAGATAGTAGTGATGAGGCCAGGCACGGTGGCTCACGCCTGGAATCCCAGCACTCTGGGAGGCCAAGGTGGTGGATTGCCTGAGCTCACAAGTTTGAGACCAGCCTGAGTCAGAGTGAGACCCCGTCTCTAAAAATAGATGGGCGTTGTGGCAGTACCTGTAGTCCCAGCTATTCAGGAGGCTAAGGCAAGAAAATCACTTTAGTCCAAGAGTTTGAGGTTGCTGTGAGCTATGGCGCCATGGTACTCTACTGAGGGTGACAAAGTAAGACCCTATCTAAAAAATAGAAGAAGAAAAAGATGATGATGATAGTGGTGATGGTTAGACAACATTGTGAGTACTCTTAATGCCACTGACTTGTACACTTAAAAATGGTTAAAATGGCAAAATTTATATCATGTTATTTTACTACAACTTAAAAAAATTAACAAAAACCATTGAAATGTAGGCTTGGAATTATATTTCAATCAAGCTGTAAAACAACAAAAACCCCCAAAGACAGAGACCCTGCATTTGATTTTGAGCCCTGCTGCCTAGGGCTGGCTGACCTTGAGTAAGTCCTGTGTCCCACCCAGGCTCGTTTTCTCTTCCATAGCAACCGTAACTATGTTGTAAGGTTGCTCGGAGGTTGATATGACCCCACATTTGTAAAACAGTATGCGAGATGTCACTGCTTATTCTATAAAGACAGGTTCTAGAGCTAGCATGGGAAAGTGTAAACAAAAAATAAACCCAATGTTCGTGACATTTAGTAATTTCAAATTTTCTTTTTTCCCCCCAAACTTTCATATAACAGGAATGAATCTTGAATACTGCTAAGGTGATACGCAGAATCTACCATGTAACCTACCTCCTGCTGATCTCATTTCAACTTGCTTTGTCATCTATCCCTCACCACATGCAGGGTAACCCTCCTAGGGTTTAAGACTTTATTATTTTTGGTAAATATACTACCCCAGCTCCTCAACTCTTAGGGTTTGTAATAGTAATAAATTTGCAAAAGAGTTGTTACAAGCTCGGTTAAGTTCAGGGTTAAACAGACTACATTGGTGATGAAACACGATAAGGATTAATTTTGGGAAGTCTTAATAATTTTAATAGCTGGCGCCTGTGGCTCAACGGGCTGAGGCGCCAGCCACGTACACCTGAGCTGGCGGGTTCGAATTCAGCCTGGGCCCACCAAACAACAATGACGGCTGCAATCAAAAAAAAAAAAAAAAAAACGGCCGGGCGTTGTGACGGGCGCCTGTAGTCCCAGCTACTTGGGAGGCGGAGGCAAGAGACTTGCTTAAGCCCAAGAATTGGAGGTTGCTGTGAGCTGTGATGCCACAGCACTCTATCCAGGGTGACAGCTTGAGGCTCTGTCTCAAAATAAAAAAAAAAAAAAAAAAAAAGTCGAGCTTTGTGGCCAGTGCCTGTAGTCCTAGCTACTCAGGAGGCTGAGGCAAGAGAACTGCTTGAGCCCAAGAGTTTGAGATTGCTGTGAGCTATGATGCCATTGCACTCTACTGAGGATGAAAGTGAGACTCAGTCTCGCAAAAAAAAAAAATAAATAAATAATAATTTTAATAGCTTTACAAATTACCCTAGCTCCAAATTTATATGCTCATGAAGGGTCTTCTTTTAGTTAAGAGATTAAGAGACTAGGTGGCCGGGAGTGGTGGCTCACACCTGTAATCCCAGGTAAGCCAAGGCAGGTGTATTGTTTGAGCTGAGGAGTTCTAGACCAGCCTGAGCAAGAACGAAACCCTGTTTCTACTAAAAATAGAAAAACGAGGCAGGCGTGTTGGTGGGTGCCTGTAGTCCCAGCTACTTGGGAGGCTGAGGCAGGAGAATTGCTGGAACCCAGGGGTTTGAGGTTGCTGTGAGCCATGACGCCATGACACTCTACACAGCATGACAGAGGCAGACTAAGTCTCGAAAATAAAATAAATAAATAAGAGACTACCTGGTTCTTATGTCAAAATCTCGGCTCAGCCACTTACTTGGTAGCTGTGTGCCCCTGGGCTAAGTAAAGCCCTCAGAGCCTCAGTTTCTTCATCTGCAGGATGTGGATAGAAATAGTACCTATTTCAAAGAATTGTAAGTATTCAATAAACTAAAGCACTTAGAACAATGGCTAGTATTTAGTAAGAGCTTGGTAAATATCAGCAATTATTATGAACTGAATTTTATGAAGAAAACAATATGGTATGATTGTTCTAAATGTGAAGATTTTCAAAAATTCCCACATATATTCTTTTACAATATGAAAGTATAATTATAAATCTCTAACAATCAATGTTTCATGCATTCAAGTAACAGACTACCAACATGATCTATTCAGATGTATTCATTTTTTAAAAATATATATTTTTTAAACAATGTGATCTCAAATTTATTTATTTTTATTTTTATTTATTCTTTGCAGTTTTTGGCCGGGGCTGGGTTTGAACCCGCCACCTCCGGCATATCGGGTCGGCGCCCTACTCCTTTAAGCCACAGGCACTGTCCCAGATGTATTCATTTTTTTAAGATAAATATATAATTTATTTTTGTTTTCCAGGATACAATAAAATGTAAGAGATTTTAGCTAGTGACTGAATACTTCACAGAAGTATTTCAGTGCATCTGACCTTTGGATATCACTTCTTGTTCTACTATGGTAAATTAATCGATCAAGCAAAATAAAAAAATAGAGCTTTCAATGTTTTCCTATAATGATCCCTTAATATATAATTTGCTGGATAAAAACCTTTTTTCCCCCAAAGTCTCAATCTGTCTCCCTGAGTAGAGTGCCCTGGCGTCATAGTTCACAGCAACCTCAAACTCTTGAGCTGAAATGATTCTCATGCCTCAGCCTCCCAAGTAGCTGGGACTACAGCTGTCATAATGCAACTACTACAGTAGCTAGGACTACTGTCTGCCATAATGCCCAGCTCATTTTTTTCCATTTTTAGTAGAGAAGGGGTCTTGCTCTTGCTCAGGCTTTTCTGGAACTCCTAAGCTCAACCAATCCACTTGCCTTAGCCTCCTGGAGTTCTGGGATTATAGATGTCAACCACTGTACCTGGCCAATAAAAAACATTTTGTATATTCTAGGCTCACGGCTTATCATGTATTTCATGTTGTTTATATCTCTACCTACTGTTACGTAATTAAGTTTGAAAAGGTGGCTGTATTTAAGTCTTCTGTAAGTTGGATTTATAAATCAGTACAAATGCATTGTCTTTGATGACTAAAATGTTTCAGTTACTCACCAAATTTTCTCTCTCAATCCTTTGCTGCTCCCTCTGTCTGTTGAGAGCACTATGGTACAACTTAGGGGGGTGGTTACATCTGGTAACTGTACTTCTGCCTCCTGGTTTCTCAGCCTGTCTCGACAGTTCTTTCAAAAGCCTTTGATTTTCTCGGTCAATCTGTCTCACCTCTTCTTTTGTGAAAGAGTAGTTTTTCCTGGGTACTACTAAAGGCTGTTCAAAGTGATGTTTTTGTGGTTCTTTTTTATCTAATTGCAGAAAAGCTACAAAGTGAACAAAAAAAGAGAAAACGGCTTAACAAAGCAGATGTCATGTACATGCTTCAGCCCTTAAAACACAAACTGTATTAATCTATGAATAGGTGTGCATAAAATAAGGCTAATGACATACAGATTACCACTGTGTAGAAAAAAATTGGAGGTAAATTAGTGTTTTTTATGCTTGGGGTTCTTTTGATATTAAAAACTACACATAGGCTCGGTGCCCACAGCTCAGTGGTTACTGTGCTGGCCACATACACTGGGGTTGGCAGGTTCAAACCTGGCCTGGGCCTGTTAAACTATAGTTGGGCATTGTGGCGGGTGCCTGTAGTCCTAGCTACTTGGGAGGCTGAGGCCAGAGAATCGCTTAAGCCCAAGAGTTACAGGTTGCTGTGAGCTGCAATGCCAGGGCACTCTACCAAGGGAGACATGGTGAGACTCTGTCTCAAAAAAAAAGGAAAACTACACACAAACAATGAAAATATCTTAGTAACAAATGTATAAGGTACCAGTTCCTAGACAGGTATGATTTATGGAAAATGCCTTTGTTAGATCTATTATATTTTGTTGTCTACAACAGTTTAATAGTCCGGGAGATTAGAAACCTCTAGATGGATACACTGATACAAGACTTAATTTAAGTTCTTTAACTAGATGACATATTTTTTTAAAAAAAGGTCCTCAGACTGAGGGAAACAATGGCAAAAACAAGCTCAAAATATTCTAAAAGTATCAACCTAAAAACATTATTCTACAAAAGATTTATAGATCTTAATACCGTCATTAAAACAAACCTTTTTTTTTTTTTTTTTGAGACAGATTCTCACTATGTCATCCTCAGTAGAGTGCCGTAGCATCACAGCTCACAGCAACCTCAAACTCTTGGGCTTAAGCAATTCTCTTGCCTCCGCCTCCCAAGTAGCTGGGACTACAGGTGACTGCCACACTGCTTAGCTATTTTTGTTGTTGTTGTTGCAGCTGTCATTGTTGTTTAGCTGGCCTAAGCTGGTTTTGAATCCATCAGCCTCGGTGTATGTGGCTGGCACTGTAACTACTGTGCTACGGGCACGGAGTCTAAAAACAAATATTTCTATTGCAAAAAGCAAACATTTTATTGCAGATTACATTTTAACCAATAGAAACATTTTGCAGGTCAGGTGTGGTGGCTCACGCCTGTAATCCTAGCACTTGGGAGGCTGAGGTGGGTGGATTGCTTGAGCTCAAAAGTTCCAGACCAGCCTGAGCCAGAGCGAGACCTTCTCTCCAAAAATAGCAGGATGCTGTGGTGAGCAACTGTAGTCCCAGCTACTTGGGAGGCTGAGGCAAGAGAATTGTTTGGGCCCAAGAGTTTGAGGTTGCTGTGAGCTGTGATGCCATGGCACTCTACTGAGGATGACATAGTGAGAATCTGTCTCAAAAAAAAAAAATTTTGCATACTGTATCATATAAATTTCCACATTACAATAACTTTCAGTAAGGAACGATTACTACTAAAATTTGTGAAACACTTTTAACAGTATTAAGTTTGCTGTATGTTTCAAGTTATGTATGTACTAAAAAGGAATACATTATATATTAGATACTTTATACCAAATCAAATACTTGTTTTTCTTACAGTACTTTTTGAAAGTAACCATTTTTAAAATTTTTATGTTAATTTTTTTTATGTGTTTACCATTTCATGTTGTTAAAGGCACTGTGTTAATCCTAGTACTTTGGGAGACTGAGGCAGAAGGATCACTTGAGGCCAGGAGTTCATGACCAGGCTGGACAACATAGCAAGACACTGTCTCTACTCTAAAAAATTAAAGAATAGCTGGTGTAGTGGAGTGCACCTATAGTCCCAGACACTCAGAAGGATGAGGCAGGAGGATGGTTTCATGCCTAGGAGTTTGAGACTGCAATGAGCTCTGATCATACTACTGCATTCCAGCCTGGGCAACAGAATGAGACTGTGTCTCTCAAAAATAAAATAAAATAAAATTTTAAAAAGTACAGAGCTGGGCAGTGCCTGTGGCTCAAAGGAGTAGAGCACTGGCCCCGTATGCCAGAGATGGCAGGTTCAAACCCAGCCCCAGCCAAAAAAAAAAAAAAAAGTACAGAGCTGTAAGAGGAAGAGTCAGTTTTAACCCCCATTTACAGATGAGTATGGCTGTAGGCAAGTTAAATCATTTGGACAAGGTCACAAAAACATTAAGTCTATTTCCATACATTTAAACCAAATGCTATGAAAGATTACAGAAAATATGAGAACCAGGCTTCCTGATAGGAGAAACAATAGCAGTGTTGGTACTTTTTGAAAACAATATCAAGTTACTTGGGTGGCGCCTCTGGCTCAAAGGAGTAGGTCACCGGCCCCATATGCTGGAGGTGGTGGGTTCAAACCCAGCCCCAGCCAAAAACTGCGCCAAAAAAAAAAAAAAAAAAAAATCAAGGAGCAGCACCTGTGGCTCAGTCAGTAGGGCACCAGGCCCATATACCGAGGGTGGCAGGTTCGAACCCAGCCCTGGCTGAACTGCAACAACAACAAAAAAAATAGCTGGATGTTGTGGCGGGCGCCTGTACTCCAAGCTACAGAATCGCCTAAGCCCAGGAGTTGGAGGTTGCTGTGAGCAGTGTGACGCCACAGCACTCTACAGAGGGCGAAAGTGAGACTCTGTCTCTACAAAAAACAACAACAAAAACCAATATCAAGTTACTGACAAGACCTGACTGAAAATATTAGAAAGATACAGATGCACGATATACAGTACATTGTTTTCTTGCTTCTAAGAAATATCCATTTTATAGAATTTAATAAGGTTTTTAGATTGAGGTATCTATGAAACCCTTTAAAGTTAAATTCTAAAGGAAATTAAGCAATTTTTCTTAAATTTTTTTTTTTTTTGCATCCAATATCTTTCTAATAAAACAGTAGGTGGGTTCCAGGGTTAGTTTTTGCAGCCCGGCTGGCCCCTGGGCCTTCTGGTCCTTGGAGGGAACTAGGGCTTGGTGTGGCTGTGCGGGTTCCTGGGGGCCTGGATGATATGCCGGCACACCTCCTGGACCTTGCGAGGACATGAAAGCAGGATGGTGCCATGGCCCTGGGGGGTCCCTGGCCAGCTGGTTGAAGGTGGTGAGGCTCTCGTCCCCACGCCATGAGGATACAGGTGTGGCCCAGCTGCTCACGCACAAGGCACTTCAGTTTGGGCGCTTCCTGCAGACATCATCTGGTTATGGGCCCCACAACCACAGCTGTTTTGTTTTCCCGGCCAGGAAGTTTCATCCCCATCATCCGGGAAAGAAATAGTGGTGGCCAATTGGTGCGACTCACAACCGACCTGTTCAGCATAACCTGGTTGAGGGTAGAGTTTGTTCGTCTAGCCAGAAACCTATACAGCTGGACCAACAGCCTTACCAAATGTCCTGGCTCTTGGGCTCCTTGCAAAAAACCTTTTGGTCCTTGTTGTCCAAATATCGACTCCCATTCTGGCAACTCCCTCTAGGCCAGGTCCCAAAAGTTTTTTTTTGAGACAGTCTTACTTTGTCACTCTGGTTAGAGTGCTGTATAGCTCACAGCAAACTCAATCTCTTGGGCTCAAGTGATTCTCCTGTCTCAGCCTCCCAAGTAGCTGGGACTACAGGCGCCCACCACAATGCCTTTTAAACAGAGTTTAAAATGCTCTGCTAAAAAAAAAAAAATAATAATAATAATTAATCTAATTCAGTAATCCCCACCCCCCCCCAATGCATTTTAACTCTCTCTGTTGGAAAAAATATATATGGAGTTTTTTGTTTTTTTTTTTTTTTAATAAATGGAGTGTTTTTATACTGATACTAGGTTGCTATTACATTTTGCTGAAATGGCTATATGCTTTATTATAGACTTTAATATAATACTATACACTTTCATAAGCAGTAACTTCAAATATGTAGTTATCCAACATATTTTAAATATTGTTATCCAACTGAGAAGATCTAAAAAAAATTTTTCAACTTGAATACATTTTCAGGGATACAGACATATTCAGATACATATATTTTTAAACGCACATATTTAGAAATACTGCTTCTGGTGAAACAACTGCCTTCAGTCTCTTCAGGGTTATTTCAATATCAGTGCCATCCTCACTACAGGCATTTCTTGCATCATATAACACCATTTACTAGAGTATCAGCTTTACTTTCATCTAAACTATTTGAGATAGACTGCATTTTTAAAATTTATGGGCAATGCTATCAATGAAAATTTTATCCCAAACCATATGAAGTCCTTTTTTCTATATTAGTTCTTTTTAAAAAGTTATCTTGTAGGCATATTCTTCATCCCTATAAAAAACCAATAGTATTTCCTTTTTAAAGTGGTTTTTTAAAGATTTTTCTAAAATGCTAACACTTCCAAGAGCTAGAGGTTGCTGTGAGCTATGACACCATGGCACTCTACCTACGGCGACACAGACTCTGTCTCAAAAAAGAAAAAGAATTAACAATAACTTACAAAATAAACATTCTTATGAGGGAAAAAAAAGAAAGAAAATTAATACATTTGGTATAATAAGAACAACCCAGTTCACTATCAGGAGGTTGTGCCACCCAGACATGTGCTTGGATCCCTGAGCCACCATACCTGTTTGATTCAAACTACGCACAGAGGCCACATGTTGGCACTTTGATCCTGGTCTTTGAGTCATCCTAGGTTGTTGCTTTACACATCTCAGCTTTGTAGTGATGTGTTGGCAAAGCAATAATAACTAATACAAAATTTGGTACCAGGAAGTGGGGTGTTATTGTAACAAAATCTAAAACAGATGGACCAGCTTTGAGACCTGGTAGCCAACAGAGCTGGAAGAGTCTGGTGAAGATTGCTGATAAAGTCTGCAAGGAGGAAGTGGGAGACTGTTTAGCAATAATGGTTGCCTGGGGAGATAAAGTCAAAGGAAAAGATAGTCACTACCCTGGTGGATTTGGCCAGGCAGGCAAAATGCTGACAACACCAGTGGTTTATTTTGTTTCACAATAAGGCAGGATAGAGAGACATGATTAAAAAAAAAAAAACAAAAAAACTGGTTTTTGAGCAAAATTTACAGAGGATATAAAACAGCCAAGACTTACTGGGCTCAAAAATACAGCTATGTTTCATCCCTCGTCTCTCTCAGTAGAAGATTCTCAAGGCTCTCAAAGATTTTTAAGTGAGAAGCCATACCTGAGGACTATCAGCTGCACCTGGACATACATACATACATACATACATTCATTCATTCATTCATTCATTCATTTATTTATTTATGGTCGGAGACAGAGTCTCACTATGTCGCCCCCTATGGAGTGCGGTGGTGTCACAAGCTCTCAGCAACCTCAAACTCTTGGGCTTAAGCTATTTGCTTGGCTCAGCCTCCCAAGTAGCTGGGACTACAGGGATCCGCTACAACACCCAGCTATTTTTTTATGTTGTTGTTTAGCAGGCCAGGGCCGGGTTCAAACCCACCAGCTCCAGTGCATGTGGCTGGCGCTCTACCCACTGAGCTACAGGCACAGAGCCCTGGACTAGATTTAGATCCTGGACCTTGAGGGCATCTTTGGCAAGAGGGAATTATTTATCCATATGTGGGGAATGTGAATAAATGTGTGGCTTGAGGTGAGAATGTGAAGAGTTTAAGATACGTCCATTAAGGACATAAAGGTCTATGCCCTTTCAGTTTAAATCTGGGAGGGTTTATGACCATTTCAACAAACCAAGTATGGAAGAAATGATACTGTGACTTCAGAGGCTAGGTCATAAGAGGTAATGAGGTGTCTGCTTTGTTTCCTGTAACACATGTGCTTAGAACCCTGAGCCAAAATGTAAGACGTCCAACCACCCAGAGGCTGCCTTAGGTGAAGAGGCCAGGCTGCATGTGGACCCTCTGGTCCGCAGTGCTGCTCTTCAGGTTTTCCCAAGTCCAGGTACCTGACACACGAGTAAACAAGAACTCAGATGATTCCAGGTGGCTAAATCACCCCACCTGAGTCTCTCTATCCCCATGATTTTCAACTGCTGTACCGCAGCACACTGGTGTGCCATGAGAGGATCTTAGGTGTGACTCAAAAAAATTTTTTTTTTTTGAGACAGAGTCTCACTATGTTGCCCTTGATAGAGTACTCTGGCGTCATTGGTCACAGCAACCTCAAACTCTTGGGCTTAAGTGATTCTCTTGCCTCAGCCTCCCAAGTAGCTGGGACTACAGGTGCCAGCCATAACGCCTGGCTATTTTTTTGTTGCAGTTATCATTGTTTTAGCAGGCCCTGGCTGGGTTTGAATCTACCAGCCCAGGTGTATGTGGCCAGTGCCCTAACCACTCAGCAAAGGGTGCCGAGCTTTACTCTTTTTTTTGATCCACATAATGTAAGTGTGCTGTGAAAGTTTACATGTTCAAGCGTGTCTTGAGATTAAAAAAAGGTTGAAAAACACTGCTCTATCACAGTGTTGTTGGGGTAATTTATTTCATCACTTAAAAAAACCCTAAAGTATTATGTAACAAACAAATTGCCTGTGAGCCAAGTGCAGCCCATAAGCAGTTAATGCCTTTTAGTTTTATCAGTCTTTGTCAATGTTTTAATTTTATCATACATTTGAAACCAATGACTGTTACATCTTTTTAGTGTATTTGGCTCATTTACTAATGTAAAACACCCTTCTTTGTCCCTGTTAGTGATTTTCCTATCTTGAATTTTCTAATATTTTGTAAAATCCTATTTCTAATAGGATTGATATTTGTATAGTTCTTTGTTAAATAAGGTACACCTGGCCTATCTTTTTCAAGCCCTTATTTTCATTCTTCCTATACTATCTTAAATGTCCATTTTCTTTTTCTTTTCTTTCTTTCTTTTAGTTTGGAGACAAGAGTCTTGCTCTCTTGCCCTGGCTGGAGTGCAGTAAGTGGCCTCATAACTCATAGTAACCTCAATTCCTAGGCTCAAGTGATCCTCCTGCCTCTGCCTCCCAAATAGCTGGGACTACAGGTATGTACCACCACCCCTGGCTAGTTTTTCTATTTTTAGTAGAGATGGGGTTAACACTATTGTTCGGGCTGGTCTTAAACTCTTGACCTTGAGTGATCCTCCTGCCTCCACCTCCCAGAGTGCTAGGATTACAGGCCCAGTCTTGAGCTATCATGGTGGGTCCTTGGTAGTTATTTTTAAGTAATGTTCATTAGCCTTTAACTTAAAACCTGAGTAGTCCCCTATGGTTTACTCTTCTTTGACAGTTTCTTGCCACTTTCCCTGAGGTGGCGACAACACATCAGGTCATTTCCACCCTAACGTTTGTTGCCTTTCCTTTTTAAAGAAGAAAGTAAAATTTGCCCTTGTCTCTAACAAAAGTCACTTCTCTCATTTATTTTCTCCATTTATTCCCTCTAGGCATTTTGAGTTCATAAGGCACTAACATAAAATTAGTGAGAAGTTTCTAGTTCTAGCTGATTAGCTTTATGGTACATTGTCTTACCTGATAATACAAATGATATTCCAGATATTTCTGGAGTAAAATGGAATATTTGGTAAAGCTACTATAATATCAATCATCTGAAACAATAAAAAATTATCTACTAGAAAAATCAATGCAAATTCATAGCATTTAATATTTACGCTTAACATATAATTAATATTTAATATACAAAGTCTTAAAAGAAAATTACCTTTCAAAAGATTATTCAGGTCCATGGTGTCATGTAAGACTTTTTGTTTACATCTGGTGTCTAAATTGGAATCTAACAATGAAGATGTGGAAGTGAGATTGGGCCCATGTTTTTCTTTCCCCTTTTTGGCTGATTTCAAATATTTTGAATTATTTTTTAAATCCTCAACATCTTCATATACTTCTTCACTTATATTTTCTTGCTTTTTAACTCTCATGCTTTGATCATCTGATGCACCCAGTTCAAAAGACTGAACAGGGCTGATGTCCGGGGTTGATAAAGGGGTTACATCTGTCACGGTATCTTCAGATTCCTCAGTGTGGTCACCAAATTTTGGTTTAGGACTTGAAGGCTGTGCTCCTGTTGATTTTACTCCTGATGTATTTTTATGTTTTGGCGATAAGGGCATTATACCAGATACATGTTTCTTTGATGATGGATGTGAATGCAATAGGCATTTATCACATCCAGCAGCGGAACAATCTGAAGATGAGGAAGATAAAGAAGAGGAAGAGGAACTAATTTTGGAATACTTTTTACTAATGTTTTTTTTAAAGTTATTAGCTGACTTGGGCCTCATATGGAGTTTTTTCCCATCATCACTGCTTTCCTCTTCATCTGTATAGTAATCATCCTCACCTTCTGTTACAATTTTGGGAATTCTATTTGGAATGTGTATTTTATGACCTGTTGTAACATCACGCAATTTTTTTGATCTTGAAGGAGTTGTCAATGATAAAGAACTGGTTTGTGTAATATCATTCTCTGCTGGGTGTTCTTCTAGGGAAATTTTTGCTTTTCTTTCATTTCCTTTCTCAGTAAGATAATTTTCCTTTGTCTGTATTCCAATTTTCAGTTGTACATTTTCTATATCTTTATCTATTCTCTCTTTAGGGTCATCTTCTCTCTTGTCAAAAATTGAGTTACTTTCACATTTCTTTGTTTCTTCAAAGTCACTGTCAAAGAAAGAATGGTCCACTTCACCGTCTGATATATCTTCAAATTGATCCATGATGGCAAAAATATACCTAAAAATGAATAAAGTATAACTATCAGACAAAACAGTAATTTCCAAATACTTTTCATTTTCATATACTACTTACATAATTTTCCCAAACTGAGAAGTTTGAGTAATATATAATGAGAAACGTTATAAAACACACAAAAATCTCAGTGAAGTGATGAGGGGGTTTTGGGGGTAATAGCAAGCAGTATCAATTATGTGAAATATAATGAAGTCTAATAGTTAAGTTCACAAGAAAATAATAATCATCAAGGCAAGGATATCACAAACATGGATAGCAAAGTAGAACCCTAAGGAAAATCTGACTTTTATAAATTAAGTACAGTAAAAATTTAGAATAAGGATGGAGTTAAAACCTTGGAGGATCAGCAAAGCCAGTGCAAATACACATTATTCTAGTGGAAATAGTGCAGTGAAGACCGACAAACATCTGTATTTCAGTATTTGCTATCTTTGTCCTATTTTGCAAGGAAGAAGCAGAAAGGAAGAGATATATTAAAAGTAAAAGCTCCCCCTATTATCTTCTTGAAGAGGAACAAAAACCCTAAGGCAGGCCAGGTACAGTGGCTCACACCTATAACCCTAGCACTCTGGGAGGCTGAGCCGAAGGGACTGCTTAAGCTCAGGAGTTTTAGACCAGCCCAAGCAAGGGCAAGACCCCTTCTCTACTAAAAAAAGAGAAATTAGGCAGGTGTGGTGGCAAGCCCTGGTAGTCTAGCTACTCAGGAGGATGAGGCGAGAGTATCACTTGAACCCAGCAGTCTGAGGTTGCTGTGAGCTAGGCTAAAGCCATGGCACTCTAGCCCAGGAGACAGAGCTCTGTCTCAAACAGGCTGACAAACAAAAAACTCTAAGGCACATTTATAGGTTGTATAGATAGCTTGGAGACTTCTGAATTTTAATCATAAGTTATGATATAACCATACATAGAAGGTAACAGGACAAGAGCATATATGTGTCACTGTATTAAAAGGGCTCCGGCATAAGAGATATTTCAGAGCAGAAAGCCAATGGCTGCCAAAATAGAAAACCAAGACATATTATTTACATGAAAGGAGTTAAATAGAAAATAGGAGTTTAAAAGAAATGGATAAGAATGGTCAAAGCAGTTGCTTCTACCGGAGGTGCAAGTACCACCATTTTTGTTATAGACCTTAAATTACTAGTAAACCTGTAAATTCAAGTATGTTCTATAATGATAAAAAATTAAAATTCATTTAATTCTGCACACAGTTGAAAATAAATTGGAAACATCATTATAAAGATGTAGCCTTTAAAAATATATTTCTATTTCTGTTATTAGTGGTCTAAGCAGCAGTGGCACATTGTCACTGGTAATCTTGCGTTCAGACTTTGACCTCTAACATAAAAGCAAAAGAATTCTTCACTAAAAAACTCAGGACTCGGGCGGCGCCTGTGGTTCAGTGTGTAGGGCACCGGCCCCATATACCAAGGATGGTAGGTTTGAACCTGGCCCCGGCCAAACTGCAACAAAAAAATAGCCGGGCGTTGTGGCGGGTACCTGTAGTTCCAGCTACTCGGGAGGCTGAGGCAAGAGAATTGCCTAAGCCCAGGAGTTGGAGGTTGCTGTGAGCTGTGATGCAACAGCACTCTACGGAGGGTGATAAAAGTGAGACACTGTCTCTAAAAAAATCCAAACAAACAAAAACAAAAAACCCCCAGGACTTTCTGGAAGCAGCTGATTCTGGAGGCAAAGAAAAAAAAAAAGAAGGTCCTTGGAGCATCTTATTGTTGCTAGAAAGCACAATATTCAAATATGCTTGGGACAGTAGAAAATGAAACAAGCATCTGTTAGAAGCGGCTTCCACTACCCAAGCTTGACGATTTAGCACTGAAAAATGAGAAAGAGAAAAGGTACATAAAAATGAAAAAATAATTCTGTGGAACCTATGAGTCCATAATAATATTCAAAAGTGACACAAAGAGCTGTGCTAAGGCTGGGAGCAGTGGCTCACATCTGTAATCCCAGGATTCTGGGAGGCCAAGGCAGAACTCCTTGAGCTCAGGAGTTTGAGACCAGCCTAAGCAAGATCCCATCTCTATTAAAAATAGAAAAACCTAGCTAAGTGTGGTAGTGGGTACGTAGTCCCAGTTACTCAGGTGGCTGAGGCAAGTCTAGGATTGTTCAAGCCCAAGAGTTTGAGGTTGCTGTGAGCTATGATGCCATGGCACTCTACTAGGGCAACAGGGTAAGCCTCTGTCTCAAAATAAATAAATAAAGATAAAAAAAAATGTGTGTGTGTATATATATATATATATATATATATGTGCTGCATTAAAGGAGAGGCATATATACACATACATATATATCCAATAATTATATGCTTACTATGCTCGTATTACAATACATCAAATCAGGCAGTAAAAGATTTTATATTTTATAATCACTGAATAATTCTGTCTGCTTTTAGGCCTTGAAGAATTTAAGAGATTCTAATGTATCAGACTTTATGACAGTTTAACTGTTTATAATCTGCTTTTAAATATTTAAGGGAAGGCTGGGCATGGTGGCTCACGCCTGTAATCCCAACATTCTGGGAGGGGGAGATGGGTGGATTGCTTGAGCTCAGAGTTTGAAAACAGCCTGAGCAAAGGCAAGACCTTGTCTCTGAAAATAGGCAGGTGTGGTGGTGGGCACCTGTAGTCTGAGCTACTCGGTAACCGGAAGCACAAGGATCCCTAAAGCCCTAGAGTTTGAGGTTACTGTGAGCTATGATGCCACAGCACTCTACTATGGGTGACAAAGTGAGACTCTGTCTCAAAAAAAAAAAAAATTAGTTGGGCATCATAGTGGGCACCTGTAGTCCCAGCTACTGGGGAGGCTGAGGCAGGAGGATGGCTCTCTTGAGCCCAAGAGACTAAGGTTGCTGAACTATGATGATGTCATGGCATTCTAGCTTAGGGTGACAAAGTGAGACTCTGTCTCAAAATAAAAAGAAAAATAAATAAACACTTAAGGTAATCTAAATGATTAAATCAGTAAGTTTAGACTTAGTTAAGTTTATAAATAATGTTTAGTTGATTAGAAAGATTTCCTTTGACGTGTGTTTGAAGTAATTTAAGAAAATCAAGTATAACAAAAAATAGTGATGTTAAGCAAGTTTGCTAATGGTGTACAATGTTTAGGGAAATTTAGTATATCTTATAAGCTAATTGAAAATTAATCAAAATACACGGGAGTTTTAAAATTCTAACACATATAAGTAGATCTTGAAATTTGAGCAACAGGGCGGCGCCTGTGGCTCAGTGGGTAGTATATACCGAGGGTGATGGGTTCAAACCTAGCCCCAGCCAAACTGCAACAACAACAACAACAACAACAACAACAACAACAACAACAACGGCCCGGCGTTGTTGCGGGTGCCTGTAGTCCCAGCTACTCAGGAGGCTGAGGCAAGAGAACTGCCTAAGCCCAGGAGTTGGAGGTTGCTGTGAGCTGTGATGCCATAGCACTCTACTGAGGGCAATAAAGACAAGACTCTGTCTCTTAAAAAAAAAAAATTGAGAAACAGAATATAAAATCTATGCCTAATAAATATTAAAATGCAAGATGTATTACTTTCCATACACTACTATTCCCTTGACATTTTAAAAATCAGACTGACAGCCTCCTTCTCAAATCCTTAAAACAAAGATACCTAGTAAGGTTTTAGGCATCACATTTATCCACATAGAAATCAAAGCCAATTCTCTCAAGTTATTTATAAAAACTCAAACTTGCCTCTCTTACATTTTTGGAGCCATAAAAAATTGATAAACCGTTTGAATCAGTAACTTCATTTCTGGAAATTTATCTTACGAATATAATACTAGGCCAGGTGAGGTGGTTCACACCTGTAATCCTAGAGCTCTGGAGTTTGAGATCAGCTTGAGCAAAACTGACACCTGTCTCTACTAAAAATAAAAAAACTAGCCAGGCATGGTGGTACACAGCGACAGAGTGAAACCTGGTCCAAAA
Source organism: Perodicticus potto (assembly GCA_963574655.1). Classification (NCBI taxonomy): domain Eukaryota; kingdom Metazoa; phylum Chordata; class Mammalia; order Primates; family Lorisidae; genus Perodicticus; species Perodicticus potto. Next base: position 5,482 of record CAUYRH010135055.1, on the reverse strand, counting down.
AAAAAAAAAAAATTAAAAAACAAAAAGAATATAACACCAAAAAGAGGAAATAGTATCAATTATAACATTATTTTGGTAATTACAATGCAATATTACTTATAATATTGCAAAACTTGTATAGAGGCTGGGTGTAGTGGCTCACACCTATAATCCTAGTACTCTGTGAGATTGAGATGGGAGGATCCCTTGAGCTGGGGAGTTCAACAACGACCTAAGCAAAGTGAGATACCATGTCTATTAAAAATAAGAAAATTAGCTGGGTGTTGTGGCGGGTGTCTGTAATCCCAGCTATTCAGGAGGCTGAGGCAGGAGGATCACTTGAACTCCAGGAGTTTGAGTTTGCTGTTAAAATAAGCATGTCTATTAAAAATAAGAAAATTAGCTGGGTGTTGTGGCAGGTGTCTGTAATCCCATCTACTCAGGAAGCTGAGGCAGGAGGATCACTTGAACTCAGGAGTTTGAGGTTGCTGTGAGCTAGACTGATGCAATAGCACTCTAGCCTGGGCAACAGAGCTGACATTGTCTCAAAAAGAACACAGACTTGAAGCTTACCTAGTGGCAACAGTATGACTTGGAAACCAGTAACTAGTATGTTCTTAAGTCATACTGAAATAGCAGGCTAAACCAAGTTTCATTATATTCTATTTGATCAAATGATGTCTTAAATGACTGGGTCTATGATGAGGAATCTAGAATCTAAGCATAATAAATAGTTTAGAGGACCAAGATTGCAATATGCAAAAAGATTGTAACTTTTTATTTGTGTTTCCAAGGTAGAACCTGCATTAGCAGATGGAGTGCATAGGACAGCTGTTCTGAGTAGAACATAAAAACTGTCTGAAAATGGAAGGGGTTAAGATTCTGAGCTCCAAGTAACAAGAGCAAGGACTAGATGACCACTTGCTCGAATGCTGCTTTCCAAGGTGGTGGGTGATCTTTCTCAACCCTCAAGTAGGTCTTAATCCCAAAGTATCCATAAGCCAAATGATCACAGATACTTCTCTGAAATCCTTATTTATCATAGCTAATCGCTTCCTACCTTGCTTTTGAGAGGATCAGAATATGCCACTCCTTATGCCGAAAGACACCATTTTGGCATAAGGATCATTTTGATTCTCTTAAGCCAAAAGCCTAAGGAAGCAAGGTCCTAACTCTCTTCAATTCTATGAAGGCTGGCAGAGGTGAGGACACTGCAAAATAAAAAAGTCTGAAGCTAGCAGATGTTGGTTCATGAAGTTAAGGAAAGAAATTTTCTCAATTTCTTTTTTTTGAGACAGAACCTCAAGCTGTCACCTAGGTAGAGTGCTATGGCATCACAGCTCACAGCAACCTCCAACTCCTGGGCTCAAGCGATTCTCCTGCCTTCGCCTCCCAAGTAGCTGGGACTACAGGTGCCCACCATAATGCCTAGCTATTTTTTTGGTTGCAGCTGTCATTGTTGTTTGGCAGCTGGGCTGGATTCGAACCTGCCAGCTCAGGTGTATGTGGCTGGCGCCTTAGCCATTTGAGCCACAGGCGCTGAGCCAATTTTCTCTATTTCTACTAAAATTAGTAAAATTTCTATTTCTACTAAAGTAGTAAAATTTTCCACTTTTATAACATAAAAGTCCAAGGTGATACAGTAAGGGCTAATAAAGAGGCTGCAGCTCGTTATCCAGAAGATGTAGTTAGGAGAACTGCTGAAGGTAGGGCCACTAAACAACAGATCTCCAGTTTAGATGAAACAGTCTTCCACTGGAAGATAATGCCATTTACAACTTTCATAGATACAGAGAAGTTGTCAATGCCTGGCTTCAAAGGACAGGCTGATTCTCTTGTTAGGGGATAAAACAGCTGGTGACTTAAAGTTGAAACCAAGGTTCATTTACCAACCCCCAAATCCTACCGCACGTAAGTTATGCTAAATTTATCCGACAGTCTCATCCACACTAAGCAATCCTTTTGATAACCTTTACTTCAAGTTAGATTCAACTGACACTAGAGAATAAATAAGAACATGATGGCTTAAGAAAGTAGTTAAGATTCCTTTCCAGCACACTGGAAAAGGATAAAATCCAAGAACAGTTCACCACACGGTGCTCAATCCGGACACGTTCCCAGGAGTCACCTGGACATGCACACCGAAAATAAATCTGGCATTTTTTTTAAAGTGTAACTTTTGACACTTTAAAATGTCTTTTTATTGAGTTTACTTATTAAGAAATTACATTTCTGAAGTTAGATGGTAAAACAGGGTCCCCCAAAAATTAATCCAACAGAGGGCAGAGAAACCTCAGCTCAAATTAAACACATGTCTTACAGGAACTCCAGGCGCAATTTACTACCGCTTACCGACCTCTGGAGACAGCAGAAGGTAAATGACAGCCCCTCGGGCCTCAGGTTCAAGTCCACAGAGGTGGGCGGCCGTCACAGCCCTGCAGGTGTCGCCACCACAACTCAACTTAGAGCCGGCCGGGACATCCACGCCACCCAGCACGCGTCCCGGGGATTGGACCGACCGTTTCCGCCCCGGTCCCAGACACCAGCCCGCCGCAGGCTCCGGCGCCTTTGTTGGACTCACACCCCGCGGAGCTGGGAAGTGGCTGGGCGGAGGGCAGGGGGCCCCAGCGGGCTCCCCTCCCTGCGTCCAGCGCAGGCTTCGGTTTACCAACCCCGAGTGCTCGCCGCCGCCTGGGCTCCGGAGGGGGAAACGGATGCCGAACGCGAGGGAAGGTGGCAGGCGCGTCGCGGGCGGGGACGCAGGAGCCACTCGCGCGCAGATCACCTGGGAACCAAGGCAGCGCCTCCAGTACACCGCGCCCGCGGCGGTGGCTGGGGGAAGCCTGGCTTCCGCGCAAGCGCTGACGCGCCCCCGCAACGCTGCGCGAGAGCGCGCGTGCGCGACCTGGCCACGCGGACTCGCGCTTCCGGAGGCGGAGAGAGCGGAAAAGGAAAGGCCGGGCAGCGTGGAGGGGGCGTCACAGAGCGGGCGGGCGCTGTGGGCGCTTCGGGGAAGCGGGCAGAGACGAGCATCGAGAGACGATCGCCCCAGCCCTCGGTTCCCGGGCGGTGTCTGTGCTTTATTGCCTCTGGGCTCGCTGTTGAAGGCAGCGCGAGTAGGCCTAGCGGTTACCGTAATGAGGAAAGCGCCTTTGACGTTCTTGCCGTTCTTCTCTAAAATGACGATAATATCGGTAGGCGCAGCTGCTCGGGGAGGCCGAAGCAGGAGGATCGCTCGAGCCCAGGAGTGTGAGACTAGACGGGGCAACACAGGGAGACTCCGGCTCTAAAAAAAAAAAAAAAAAAAAAAAGGAAGAAAAAAATTAAAACAATAATAAAAATGGACGGTGGCTGTGTCCTTGTGATATTTTCTGTTAGCCGAGTCTGTCGGTGACCAGTCCCAAATTACACCGTGAGTTTTTTGTTTTTGTTTTTTTAATGTTTGGCGGTGACGAGGGAATGAAGGTAATAAAAGGACTCAGAGACATAGAGTGAGAGTTTTAAGAGTGAGCTTTGGACCAATCGTCCCCTAACGTGATGACAGGCGATGGTAATTAATTTTGAGTTTGTTTTTTCTTTTTATTAAATTTACTTGTTAAGTTAAACTTTTATGTCAGTATTTTGTTATGTTTGCATTCTTTTTTTTTTTTTTTTTGCAGTTTTTGGCTGGGGCCGGGTTTGAACCCGCCACCTCCGATATATGTGGCTGCCACCCTACTCCTTTGAGCCACAGGCGCTGCTATATGTTTGTATTTTTTAATGGCATGTTTTTTAACTAATCACAAATTTATATTATTTAAATAATTTATAAAGTGAAGAGTAAGGAAAGTCAAAGAGTAGGATGTTAAAGTAGATCCCAATCAGACCAGTGCACAAGTTTTTTATGAAAGGCTGTTAGACCCCCAGGAAGTTTGTGGGCAGGCAGACTGATGTCATGTCATATTGAAAATTAGGGAGAAAGTAGTATGTTTTACTTATCTTCCTGAGAGACATTTTTTTTTTTAATTGTGATAAGGTGTTGTATAGTCTCTAGCATGTCTTGGACCTGTTTAAGCCCTGCCTTTACAGAGCCCCCTCTTCAGTGACCTTTATCTAGAGTCTCATTGGGGGAGAGGTGAAGTTATGGTTGGAAAGTCCTTGTCTGTTACTGTTAGGCTTTTGTTGTTTAAGAGACTTTTGGTGTTTTCGATATTGTTTTGTGGTCTATATTTTTTTTAGCATTCACTTCTTCAATCTCAGTTGCTTATGTCTTTCTTAACCATTATTTAATTGATCTTTTAAACTATTACATTATTAATTTTATTAAAATTCAACATAAATGGTCATAGAAATACATCAAAACAATAGTTTCTTATTGTTCATCCCTTTTCCTCCCACACGAATTCAGTTCCAACAACTAACTAGTTAGTTTTATGGGTCGGGAACTAGTAACTTGTTAAAAAGTCATGTGCCTGTTGGCAGATGAGGTGGGTAGTTACCAGTATAGAAAAATGATCTCTGCAGAGTATATAGAATGTAGTAATTTCCTGCTGTTGAACTGTATAAGGTACATACATTTTAGATGTGGTAGAATAATGACATCCCAAAAGTGCACACTCTCCTGATCCCCAGGACATAGGACCCTGTTACCTTACATGGCAGACAGGATATAGCTGACATGATTAAGGATCAAAATGGAAAGATAGCCTGGATTAACCAGTAGATCCAACAGGATAACAAGCAACCTTATGAAAGGGGAGACAAGTTCAAAATCAATAGCGGGAGCTGTGAGTTCACAAGCAAGAGGTTGCAGCAATGTGAGGAAGAAGCAACCAGCCAAGGAATGCAGGTAACTTCTTGGAAGCTGAAAACTGGAGGAAACAGATTCTCCCCTGAAGCATCAAGAAGGAGCTCAAACCTGCAAATATTTACCTTGATTTTCCACTTCTGACCTCCAGAACTGTAAGACAATAAATTTGTATTGTTTTAAACTACTAAGTCTGTAGTAATTTGTTATGGCAGTAGTAGCACGCCTAGATAGTAGATAATCAAATGTTTATATGAAAGTGCAAGGAAAGTAAGTATGGCTTTAACCTTATCTTACGGAGTCTTAGCAAGGAATTGTCTCTATTTTTGTTCCTCACAATGCATTTTTGTACTTGTTTTAGTTACCGAAAGTACAGAAAATTAATTCTATGTATTTTTTATATTTGCGGTTTTTGGCTAGGGCTGAGTTTGAACCCACCACTTCCAGCATATGGGGCTGGCGCCCTACTCCTTTGAGCCACAGGCACCAGCCTAATTCTATATTCTAAAGAAAGGGTTTTACTTAATTTTGCTTGATAAAACGATGCTGGCACCACTGCTACCCAGTTGTCTACCCTGGTCCCAGTTATCCACCCTGTGGTCTCAAGTTTATTTCATACAGTAAAAATATGACATAATAAAACTAAAACCAAAAAGGCACCTTGGGCTGGGTGCCTCAAGCCAGTGATCCTAGCACCCCAGGAGGCTGAGGCCAGAG
>CAUYRH010135054.1:0-17457 GCA_963574655.1 Perodicticus potto | reverse complement strand
GGGAAGGAGAATGAAGAATCTCACTGACAATGCAAGGTGGTTTTGTTCTTGTTATCTTCTTGGGGTGTTAGGAAGAGGTCATCTTTCTTCAGCTCTCTCATTGTATTCAAAAAGAAATAGAAGACTTGGCTCGGCACCTGTGGCTCAACCGGCTAAGGCGCCAGCCATGTACACCTGAGCTGGCGGGTTCATATCCAGCCCGGGCCGCCAAACAACAATGACGGCTGCAACCAAAAAATGGCCGGGCATTGTGGCGGGCGCCTGTAGTCCCAGCTTCTTGGGAGGCGGAGGCAGGAGACTCGCTTGAGTCCAGGAATTGGAGGTTGCTGTGAGCTGTGATGCTACAGCGCTCTATCCAGAGTGACAGCTTGAGGCTCTGTCTCAAAAAAAAAAAGAAAAGAAAAGAAATAGAAGACTTAGCATAGAAAAGTGACTCATTGGGGATCACAAAGATATTAATAGCAAAAGGGGCCTTCAGCCCAGGTTTCCTTGGTTCCTGGCAGAGTGCAGATGGTTCTGTGTGTTTGCAAATATTTAAAGGAGACTCTTTTGCTTGTGAAAAACAGAGGTTGAGAGGAATGTATGAGGCCTAAGGAGAAATGGATTCTGTGAGGAAGAGCTAGGACTTTATTATAAGTGGGCCTCAAGGAGATGGAACTGTACCCAGGACAGTGGGAATTTGTATGTTTCTACCTTTACTGTGCCTCAAAGACTTTCTTAATTTTTTTGTAACTCTTTCCTACATCTTCTCATTTTTCCTGCTGTCACCTATGCCTGTCTGTAATTTCAAACCTTGACCTACATGGCCACAATCTTCTTTCTGGCTCTTTGTAAGGAAATGTTAATTTTAATTCCTATTATATGATTGTTTCCTTAAGTTCCCCAGTCAAATTTCTTTTAGCACGAAGCCGATTAGCAGAGTTCTTGCCTGGGCTAGAGTGTAGACCGCAGTGGCATCATTGTACTTCACGGCAACCCCAAACTCCCGGGCTCAAGCGATCCTGCTCAGCCTCCCAAAGTGCAAGGGACACAGGCGTGAGCAGCTGGATGGGCCGGATTCGCAGAGTCACTGTGCCCTGTCACATCAGAGGACCTGCTGGAGAACTTGCTAATCATCTGCCTGCTGGGGAGATGTCCACCCCTGACTCAGCCAGGGAGGGTGAAAGCAAAAACATCACTGGCAGAAACACCCTCTCTTCTGTCTCTTCACAGGCTGCTGGTAGGGTGCTCCCTCTCTGCTGCCCTCTCCCCGCCCCCATCCCTCACGGGGGTTTAGCAGGCACCATGATGATTGCCAAGGCCAGCGCACTGTACATGGGAGGTGGGGAGGCACCTTTCTTCCCTTCACCTCGGGGGCTTAATTGTACCAAAAGGGACAGATATAATCCTCCTGACCCCTCACCCTCTTCCACAGCTGCCTGTGAGTTTGCTATATTCTGCTCAAGGCAGAAAAGTTTCAGTTGAGTCTCGAATTCTCTGGGGCCCTAGCTGTGCCCTCTTGTGTCGTCACCTCCCTGTCTCCCTGGAAGTCTGAGCAGAGATTGTACAGAAACACTTTTTCTTTTCGTCCTTTCTTCCATTCTTTCTTACTTTCTTTCATTCTTCCATTCTTCATTTCTTTCTCTTCATTCCCTTCCTTCGCTTTCTTTCTTTTTTTCTCTTGTTCTCTTTCGACAGTCTCACTGTGTTGCCCTCTGTAGAGTGCTGTGCTGTCAGAGCTCACAGCAACCTCCAACTCCTGGGCTCAAGCAGTCCTCTTGCCTCAGCCTCCCAAGAAGCTGGGACTGCAGACAACTGCCACAACAGCTGGCTGATTCTAGATAGGGTATCTCAGTCTTGCTCAGGCTGGTCTCGAACGCCTGAGTTCAGGCAGTCCACCTGCCTCAGCTTCCTGGAATGCTGGGATTACAGGCGTGAGCCACCGGCCTGAACAGGTCTTCTTTATGAGTGCCTTTTGGCACGCTGCCACCATCTAATTATCCTGCGTTCTTCCTGTACAGAGGATTCCTTGTGATCAATGTAAATTCTACATTGTGATCAATGTAAATTCTACACAGATACCTTTTGATGCTATGATTTTTAGAATATACATGTATTTAGAACTAAGAGTCCAAGAGAGATGAGGTGGTGGGGGGAAGATATTCATTGGAGGCTATTTTCTTTTCCCTCAGATCACCTTACTGTTTGGAATTGCATTTAACCCCATTAGGACAGCTGTAATAATTAGTAGAATAAAATTAGGTTAAGTGCTGAAAGTCTCTGATTGTTTAGATCTTCCTAGACTAGCAGCTAGTTACAAATGAAATGGTAAAAAAATTAAATTCCCTTTGAAACATTATATGCTTGAGTAAAAAACTTGAACTATTTTCCAATATTAAAAAAGCATATATGCATAGTCAGTTATTTTGTTGACCTGCATTTAAGAAATGGTTCTACCTTATCCAATGCCTTTCAATCCCTACTTTATTTGGAATTACAAAAAAAGAATTTGTCATATTTCAGCCCGTGCAATCTGCTAATCACTTCTGGGGCTAAGTAAAGTTAACAAAATGCAGTTGAGTTTTCATATAAAGGAGGATCTCCTAGGCAGTAGTTACGATGTCATGAAGGTGAGCGATTCCTTTCATGAACTCCATATGACAATTGAAGAGGCCGCATTCACTTGGTTGCACACCTCATTATGCTGTATGTTCATTTTTATTTGGAGTTTATTTTGCTTGGTCTTCCTGTAGGGAACTTCGATTTAGCAATTAATTCCTAGCTAACAAGTTCCATGAAAACTCCTGGGCATTAGAATAAGGAAGAGAATAATGGACCTGACTGGATTTCAAAGTCATTGAGTAATGCTTTCTTTTAAAAAATTAACATAGGATAATATACAGGTGATCAATCCTATCTTCTCCTAAGTCTTTTTTTTTTTTTTAAGCAGGAGAAAAATTATTTGTGTGAGATTCAAGATCCCACAGGAGCAGCTGGGCTCATAGCAATAAAATAGCTGTTTTATTTGTGTTGAGCTGAAAAATATTATTTTTATAAAATTTGATTGAATTACCAACTGATGCTTTAAAATATTGGCTCATGTGGGTAATAGGCTTGGCCTCACCCATCTCGCAGTTGACAGTGTTATTAGAAATACTGTGTTGTTAGTGAACAGCCTATAGTTACATTGAGAAGCAAGCAAAATATGTCTCAGAATTTGTATAGCAGTCTCTATGTATTTTATACTTTGTAGGATACCCGTGAAGGGTCATAAGCAAGAGCAATATGAGTGGAACAGAGTTGTCTTCCCAATGCACAGTCTCCATCCTGTATCTACCCTATTTATTAATTTCAAAATTTCCCAGTCACTTTCAATAAGCATTCATTATGAGCAAGAAGAACTCAGATACTCAAAGGTGTCCCTGAATCATCTTTACCAGTGCTAATTAATAAGTCTGCTCACGTTTAAAATCTTTAAAAAAAAAAAATCACTTGATCAAAATTTTTGTGTGCGTGACAGTGACCTATAATTTTGGAAAAAGAGTCACAGAAGTGGAGGTTGAAATGCACGGACACAGCCTCTGTGGGTTTGTACGCACCACGCGTCTGTGTGTTTTGCCAAATAGTTATGCTTAGTCTATCATGCCCATGGTGAAACCTCAAATAAGTCACGCATGCATCATCATTAGAAAAATTCCTTTCCAGAAGATATTTTTCAGAGGCTGCATTTTTTTCTTAAGACAAAATCCATCCAATTATTAAAAAAAGAATTCAGACTTTACAAATATAGTAATGTCCCTTATGTTTACTTGTACAGTCAGCAGAAGTTATAGAGCTGTGTTCAATTCCTGATGATTCTAAATCCTCACCAATTAGCACTAATGAAGGGAATGTCCTTTATAAATTAACAAATTTAATGTACCAAATGCTGTGGGGAAATACATTGCTTAAATAAACATCAAGAAGGTTGTAGGACTTAATTTCTTTAAGATCTGTGCATGTTGCATAGAATTATTTTCCATTGTACTTATAACAAAAGGTTGTTTTCTAAATCTATAAATTTTACCATGGTGCACAGAAAAATACTTGCTAAGTGGTTTTAATTAAAAAAGATTAACTTTTATTATCAATGAGATTTTAAAAATGAAGACTCTTTTGGCATAGAAATGTGTGTTAACTTCTGAACTCGTATTTCCCCCAAGATTAATTCAGAAAATTTATATTTGAAACTGTAATCACCGAAAATATTTTTAAGGTCTCCAGGATAAATATCTAATTTTAGGAAGGGAGGTTATTTTAAGTTCTGTGCAGGTGCATCTTTGTAGCAACCTCCTGTTCTGGTATTTTTATGTAACATTCAATTAAAAGAGGAAATGTGATGGTCAACCTTTCCTCTAATCCAAGGTCTTTTCTGACAGAGATAGAAAAGCTCTGATTTCTTTTTTTTTTTCCCCTTCAGAAGGTCACAGTGGACAACTACTTAGTTTATCAAAAATAAATTTGAAAATAGTCGTGATTTCCGAGTTGGGATTGGGACTTTTGCCCGGCTCTGTGCGCCCTGAGTTGCCCACTGAAGCCTGGTTGTAATGTCACTGGTGAGTCCTAGGGACAGAGGGAGAAAGCACCTGCCTTACTGGGGGCCCTTCGCTTGGAAACATTACTCTTCTGCTAGGTGTTCTAGAAGAGGACAAACCCTGTGAATCTTTGGTAAAAGAATTTCTCTCAGATTAAATTTTCCCAAAGAAGAGCAATTTCATTTTCTCTAGCCCAAGTCAAGAAAGCTAGCTGTAGCTGCTTTCAAAACCGATACCAGCATGTCACCAACTCAGAATATCTTCATGGGTGTCTAAGTTTGTCATACAGACAGCAGCACATACTAATTCCTTTCACTTTGTCCCCTCTTGTGGTGGCCATAAGAGCTGGTGTGGGCAACTCCGATGTCTTGATAATTAGGGAGGGTTATGCACATTTAATTTGCTCCAGAAAGACACATTTGGTCTTCCCAAAGATAGATTCACATTTAACCTGGTACTTATTCTGAAACATCCTTGCTGAATCTCATGTGACTGTTTTTATTTCTCATTTTTAATTCCACAAAACCTTTTGTTTCTAGAGAAGTTTCAAAAGCCGAAGAAATATTGCCACTTAGATTCATTCCTCTTACCTACTAGACTAGTCCAGTGTACGTGGTCATATACTATACATGTATGTAAAGATGATTACATTGATAGTGAACATTTCCAACTCTATGATTAACAGAGAATTAATTCATACATAAAATAATATATGACTTGGTTAAGATTTTCAGTTAGATCTAGTAGTTTTTTTTTTTTCCTTTCTTTTTTTTTTTTTGAGACAGAGTCTCACTATGTCACCCTCGGTAGAGTGCTGTAGTGTCACAGCTCACAGCAACCTCAAACTCTTAGGCTTAGGCAGTTCTCTTGCCTCAGCCTCCCAAGTAGCTGGGACTTCAGGCACCCACCACAACGCCTGGCTATTTTTTTGTTGCAGTTGTCATTGTTATTTAGCTGGCCCGGGCCGGGTTCAAACCTGCCAGCCTCAGTGTATGTGGCTGACGCTGTAACCACCGTGCTGTGGACGCCAAGCCTAGATCTAGTAGTTTTTGAGCCACAGATACTATCACAATAGCTTTAAACATCTTTTTCTCCTGGTCGGAGTGTGAACTACTATTAAGACTTTAGAGACACAATGAAATGTGAATGATATCCATCATTGGATTCCTGCATCTTACTAGGTTTCCTAAAACTGTGCTTTACTGAAAACACTGAAGTCTAACACATGGAAGCCCTTTCCAGGAAGACCGAACACAGAATTAGTTAGACAATGTCACCACCCTGCGTTCCATCATAAAGGCAGTAAGAAAGCAAGTTCAAAGTTTGAATTAGCTTGTCACAATTTTCACGATGATGATGAGTTCAGAAGTGCAGGTTCATCCTTCGTTCTTTGGGGTGAGAATTGCCTGTTCACCTTATGCCCTACCCTGAGAACCCACATGCCTATCTTATGATAATGCACTGATCTTGATCACCACTGACAATTTTAATTAGAGTTCCATGCCAGAACTTGCTGCATGCAATCCCAACTTGTTTTTCCTTTTGAACAAAAATGCAGTTTTCTGAGAATCTGTAACTTAGAAATTCTGACTACAGCTTTGGGATCCTATGGCTTTGACTTCCTTCATTACCTAATTTCTACTTTTCTTTCCTAGGAACTCACTCTCCCTTTGTCATAGTGGCTCCCTCGGTGACCTGAGTGGGGACAATGAATTCTTTCTAATTATTCCAGCACGGTTGATCTCATGCTGTTTGCCCAAAAAGGAAGAACTGTTTATCTGGACTGTATTTTTTAGCATTTCTCACTCTGCGTATGGCTAACGTCTGGACTTTCATCACTCCCTTGCAATACTTCCTTCCTTTCTGCTCATTTATAGTTGGACGGTAGGCTGTGGTACCAGCTCCCAGCCTCGAGATTATACATCATAATGTCCTATCACCTTTTCTTTTTTGCAGAGAACATCACTGGCATGCCAGCCTCAACTGAAAGAGCGTATGTGTCTTCAGGTAAGGAGAATAAGCCTGGCAGATCTTACTAACCAGAATAAGAAATGTAGCTGGCTGCTACTCCTACTAATCAGAGCCCTTGCTGCATTTAAATCTCAGCTGTTTCTTGTTTTCTGCCTCAATACTTTTCTCAAATTGGTTCTGCCTTTTTAGACTTTACTTAAGGAGGATGGTTCTTGTGCTATGTCTGAACTTGAGCTTGAGAAGCACACACAAGAGAAAGAAATCTACATCTGGGTACAACTGAGGACATTAGACAATGAGCAAAAGGAGATGTCTGGGTTACAAGCTCACTTTTTATATCTTTCTAGGTGATTTTCTTAGTGCCTTTGCTTTTTTTAAGTCATCAGAGTATGTTTAGATAAGATATCAGTATCTAATCTCTAAACTTTAGGTTTCTAAAAACCAGTTGTGGATCATTAAACATAAAAATACATATATATAGTCTAACTTTTAAAAATTGCAGTTGCATTTTGTTTGTTTGTTTTTCACTTGCCTAAAATATTTGCTAATAGCAGTTATATCTGGGCACATATTGGCTACTTGGAACCCAACTCTACAAATGCATCTATCGCCATAATAGATTTCTCCACTGGCTTGAATTTGGTGAATCTACTGTGTGTGTGTGTGTATTTTAATTTTTCTTTTTCTCTAATTCTATAGAGAACATTACAATATTTAAATATCAATCTTTTAAGAAAATTATGGGGAGCTTGATATTGAAAACTCAGTTCAGAGCTACGACGTTAACTTGATTTTGCATGCTGCCTTTTTATTTACAAAGATTTTTACATCTCTTTAGATAAGCACAACAAACTTGTGAAATAAGACATTGTTTTCCCTCATTTTAAGATGGGAAGGAAGGAGGGAAAAGAAGAGAGAAAAAGAGAAAGAAAATAGTTGGATATTATGAATTTCTTCGCCTTTCAGGAATTTCTGCAATCTAAGCTCTTCATTACCTGCCTCCCTTAGATGGCATTGAGAATCTGAGCTTTTCAATTTATATGATTCCTGTCTTGGGGATTTAGATTGACGGTCACTGTTACTTCCCGACTGTGCCTTAAGTCTTGGTAGCTTTCTGGCTTTGGATTTCCATCCTTCTTTGGTACTAAGTGTCTCTTGCTTCTTACTAATGAAAACCCGTCAGTCTCCTGCTTCTTTTCTGCATGAGTGATGTTTTGTGCTCCGCCTGTACTTAACTGCTGGTTTTCCTTCCTTTGTCCTTATTCCCTCAGAGACTCTTGTTACTGTGCATCCCCAAGTCTTGTGTGATTGATTGAGCATGTTTTGTTTGATCCTAATGTCATTGCCCTGATGAACCTTGCATGGAGCTTTTTCAGCACTATGTTTGGTTGGGATATTTATGCAGATCCAAGTTGCCTGAAAATATTCTCATTATATATATATTTTTGGTATGCATGAGAGTTGACTTTCATTCTCTTTCAGCATAGGGGGTTCTTCTTTTTGTTTTTATATTTCTAAAAATCAAGAAGGAGTTATCTGTCTCACCTGTAGTATGGATCTTTTCAAAGTAGAATTTCTGTGAAGTTCACATAGCAGTTGGTGTGTGGGATATCTTTGTTGGTAGACTTGATTTCATCAAGAATCTTCTCTTTCAAAAGTCTTTAGGTCTAGACTACAGAAATATTCCTCTGTGATCTTTGACTTTGCGCATACCTTCCTTTGACTTAAAAATGCTTCAGCTTTTCTGTTGCCCTGTGTTCAAGCACTCTTTTTCCAGGTGATATCCCACCCTGCGAAGTTTCTACTTTAAGAGTCCCCACGGCAAGACTCAGTAAACCCTCATTCCACTTTTATGTTTTATAGAGTCTCCTATTAGAATATCAGTGTCAACAGAAGGAGCAAATACTTCTTCATGTAAGTATATTTAACTTCTCTGTTCACTAGTTTTTAACCCAAGACATTATCTGTTTTGGAAGATCATGTCCATAATCCAACCTGTGCCCTTTCTAAGGGACAGTGTACTACGTCTGAGAGGGGGATGGCATTTACGTTTGGAGCAGAAGTGGCCTCCTAATATGCGTGGGGGCAGTAAGGCGTTCCCCTCCCCCCAACAGACATAAGAATTAAAAGATACCACATATGTGTTAGTTTTAGGATAATCTGGTGGCTTTGAATGTCAGAAAATAATGTCAGAGCTTCTGAAGCCTGGTAGGTTATTCTCAGTTTATTTTGATGCCTTTGGAAAGTGACTGAAGCAAGATATTCAGCTGGTGGGGGGCCTCTGTTCCCAAACTCCTCAGTTCTTACAGAAGTGGACTGTGATGGAGTAAGGAAACTAAATATAGATGCCCTTAATTCAAATTTGATAGCAAGTGACTAATTATGAGAATGTTTGAAAGCAAGGCCGTGAGCAAGATCTCAGATGAGTTTTCATCTGTTTCATGTGAAATTTGCTGTGTGCTTATGGACTCTACAGCTGTTAGATTGATTGGTGCTTTGTTCTGTGTCTAGGGAACCTAAGAAGTTAGCAAGGACCAGGAAAAAGAGTTTTTGATGCTTAGAAATTGAGGTTGTTGGATCATTCAATTCTGATATTCAGTAGGGGGGTTTGTCAGACCTTGAAAATGAAACTTGTAACTATAGTCTTTTCTTTTTTAGTTCTTTATTTAAAGCATTTCTCAGCTTGATAAGCTCTTCAATAAATAGAGGATCCTAGTTTTTCCATTCTAATTTGGATAATGTGTTGACAGAACAATTTCCTTTTGTAATCAGCATGGTAGAAAACTCTTAAAAAGAAAGTCTGTAATTTTGGCAACTTAAGAGGTTTTTTAATCTGTTTAAATAGATCCAGTCTGGGCTAAAGACTTTCCGTTCAGATTGGTGGTACCAGAACTGTAACTGTATGGTGTAAAAATATCTTTTATTTCATGAAATATGGTATTTTGGCTTGTATTTTAACTGCATAAAGCATCATTTAACTGAATTGATGGGAACAGTCTAGAAAGATCAAACAGGAAATGAAATGCAAGGAAGAGCTAAATTGGCTTCCTCTGTGTGCTTAAGGACCCTTATGATAAACTCCAAAATGGTAATCCCTGCTGGGCTGGTATATTTGTTATTTAATTCTACTTAGAAAACGATTAGTATAATTATATGGATTTTACATAACTAGCAATGAGGAATCATAATGAGCTTTGGTGTTTCTTTTTTAAGTGTTTATTATTCAAAACCAAATACTAGGGTTTGTTTTTCTGGTTGTTGTTTTTGATATTTGTGCGAGAATAATTTCTCTCCTGCATGACGTGTGGAATAAAGTTATTGGAATTCATGGAACCTGTTATGCCATCATTAGTGTCACAATGGGTGTTGGCCGTAAGCTACAATGAAGGGAAGAGATGCTTCCTTTGGTTTTCAGAAGCTTTGGGGAACTGAAATGAATCTCTCAGTTTACATTTCTATTCATTATAGGATTACTGAAAGAGAAATGATTTTGAAATCTCACTCTGTTCTCTCTCGGTAGAATTAGTTCCTGATATGTGGTAATGGTTTAGGACTAAGAAAGAAGGCTTTGTGTACCATTATGTTAAACCATATCACTGTGCCATTTTGGTACACCAATCAGCCCCCAACCCCTGTTCGTGTTTGGTTCCCAGTAAATATCATTGAATTGATTTGTGAATACAGTTTTGGGGGTTTTTTTTGTAGAGACAGAATTTCACTTTATCTCCCTCTGTAGAGTGCGGTGGTATCACAGCTCACAGCAACCTCCAACTCCTGGGCTTAGGCAATTCTCTTGCCTCAGCCTCCCGAGTAGCTGGGACTACAGTCACCTGTCACAACGCCTGGCTATTTTTTTATTGCAGTCTGGCCGGGAACAGGTTTGAACCCACCACCCTCGGTATATGGGGCCGGCACCCTACCCACTGAGTCACAGGTGCCACCCCATGAATACAGTTTTTAATCTCATGAAAGTACGCTCTATAATTTGAAAATACAGTGGCATGACTCTAGTCCAGGGTTGGTGACGACAGTGAAAGCAGAGTAAGTCACGCAAAGCATTTTAAGGCAGCCTCATGAGGGACTTTGCCAGGGAAGAGCTATGATGTAGAAATATCTCCATTTGGTACAGGCTGATGGTGAAACTTGAAGGATCAGCAGTGACAGTAAGCTAGAGTTAACACATTCAAAATAAAGGCCTGGCGGGGGGAGGCTCACACCTGTAATCCTAGCACTCTGGGAGGCCAAGGCAGGTGGATTGCTTGATCTCAGGAGTTCCAGACTAGCCTGAACAAGATTGAAACCCCAATGCTACTAAAAATAGAAGAAACACTAGCCATGTATATTCACACGCCTGTAGTCCCAGCTTCTCAGAAGGATGAGGCAAGAGGAGCTCTTGAGCCTAAGAGTTTGAGGTTGCTGTGAGCTATGATGTCACACATTCTACCCACGTGACAGAGTGAGACTCTGACTAAAAAAAAAAAAAAAAAAAAATCAAAATATATTCGTGACTTTTTAGGAAAAGTACACGTGGGTCAGGAATAATCAGCCTTGAATGGATTTCTTTTCACTTTATTTCACCCAGAAAGGAGACACACACAAATAAATCCCGGTATCTGAGAAGTGAGCGGTGCTGCTGTAATGTGATCAAGCCTGCCTGGGCTACGTCCTTTGACTATTGACATTGGTGGTTCCTAAAGAAAATTCTGGAAAGCCTTTCTGAAGTAGTATGGATTCAGCAAACATGTATAAAAATCGTTTTGTGTGCTGTGGGGGTCAGTGTAAAGATGGAGGGGCAGCCCGGGGACTTTCCAGTTCTCTAGGTGCCTGTGGATGTTCGCGCCCTCACAGGGAGGTGGCCCTGCTGTCAGAGCACATCCGGAGAGCATCTCCTGCAGGGGACCTCCAGGGGCTCCGCTGTGTTACCCTGCCCTGGCTTCTCCTCTCCCGTGTTGCTCCAAAGCCTGATTTTTCTAACCCCCAAAACTCTCCTTTTCTCCATATTTCATGTTAGAATAGGACCAAAAAAGAAGAAAACAGAAATAACCCGCCTATCCATTTGAAATAGTAATGCCAATCATTTAATATATTTTCTTCTAATAAGTGGTTTTCATTCTGTCTTTCTGCCTTCCCATCATCTCTCTATCTACTTAATGAATCCTCAGCGTTTTTCTCATGGCTTTAAATAGTAATCAGAAATATATTTTTTAAATCACTGTAACAGTGAGGACATTATTCTTGACTGGGATTTATTTTTCATCTACAAACACTTTGTCAGTTTTGCCCCCTTTCTATTTGTTTTTTCTACCATTTTGTAAATAACTAATGAAATATCAAAGTTATTAATCCTTCTCTTTGTAAGATGATTTTTTTGTTGTTGTTGAGACAGAGTCTCACTGTGTCACCCTCGGTAGAGTGCTGTGGCATCACAGCTCACAGCAACCTCTAACTCTTGGGTTCAAGTGGTTCTCTTGCCTCAGCCTCCCTAGTAGCTGGGACTACAGGCACCTGCCACAACCCCCGGCTATTTTTGTTGTTGTTGTTATTTTTGTTTACTGGGCTGGGCCTAGTTTCAAACCCACCAGCCCCAGAGCATGTGGCCAGCGCCCTAACCACTGAACTATAAGATGATTTTCATTACTTCTTTTTTTTTTTGAATTTGTAAACTTCTACTGTACATTTGCTATCTTTGAACTTATTAATTATAATTAAAACAAGTTGCTTATAATGACCTAATGAAGATCAACATTGTTTATTTTCTTTTCCTTCCTGTATTTTATTTTAGTATATGCCTACTGATGTGAGCATATTTCATCTTATTTTATTGCAAATGAGGCATCTGTGACTAAAATTTTTGCTGCATGACCATAGCATAGTGGTTACGGTGCCAGCCACATACACCGAGGCTGGTGGGTTCAAATCCAGATTGGGCTAGCTAAATAACAATGACAACTGCAACCAAAAACACAGCCAAGCATTGTGGCGGGCACCTATAGTCCCAACTACTTGGGAGGATGAGGCAAGAGAATTGCTTAAGCTCAAGAGTTTGAGGTTGCTGTGAGCTGTGATGCCCACAGTACTCAAGGGCGACATAGTGAGACTATGTCTCAAAAATAAATAAATAAATAAAAATTAAATAAAAATTAATACCTAATTGGCTAAATGAATGTTCTATTACACATTTAGTGACAAATTTTAGAAAGCCAAGAACTTTGCAAAACAGTCAGTAGAACTATCTTTTTCCTCCTTTTGTAGGTTCAGCAAAAAAGTAAATGGATTGTTTTTAGAGCAGCCTTAATGACTTTTCTTGGCAGTGCCAGCTGGTTGGTGACCCCATTTTGGAGACAATTCTGTTGAATGCTATAAAAAATACAATTGTTATACCAACTACTTTACTGAATTAAGTACCATCCCTTCCAACTTAATATATCCATGAGGGAAAGAAAGCTAAAAAGTCTAGTGAATAGTTACAAGAAAGGAAATCAAAGTAAGTCCCCAGAAAATGGTCTCAAGAAGTAATATGTGTTTCAGATAACAATAACATCCAACCCAGATGGAAGGCTTGCTGGGCACCAGGCCCTGGAGCAGGTGTTTTACATGAATGATGACGTGTGGTTCTCTTTAAACTTTATTCCACTTTACCTATCATGAGACTGATGTATCTTTTCCAAAGTCCAGCAAGTACTGTTCAAACCCAGACAGTAGTATACTGATACATAAGGTTTTGTTGCCTTAAAGAAAAGCCCTTAATGAATTCACAAGTTGTCTTGGACGCATTGGGAGTAGGGCAGTAGATTATAGTAAATCAGTAGACTAGGATCAGTTGAGCTCCAGCTCCTTTTTTTTTTTTTTAAACAAGTCATCATTCTGTCACCCAGGCTCGAGTGAGTGGTGACATCAAAGCTTACTACAGCATCTAACTTTTGGGCTGAAGCGATCTTCCCAGCTCATGTCGAGTAGCTGGGATTACAGGCGGGAGCCTCTTCACCTGGTTAATTTAACATTTTTAAATACAGGGTCTTGCTGTGTTAACAGGCTGGTCACGAACTCCTGACCTTGAGCAGTCCTCCCTGCTCAGCCTCCTGAGCGCCTGGGATCACAGGCTGCAGCAGCAGCAGCGCCCAGCGGCCCGGTGATCTTACTGTTATGCCCTGAAGCAGGACCCGGGCGGCATGAACTTAACTCCTCAGTGGAAAATACTCATGCTGTGTCATCTCAGGGGAATGACTTGACTCCTTGAAACTCCCTTCTATGTCTGTGTGATGCTGTTTATCTTAAACATGTATCGGGAAGCCTAATGTGAGAAAATTAAGCATTTACTTAGCACAGCTTGCTTTAAGGTCCCCACCCCACCCGGTGGAAGAAAGCTAGTGAAAAAGGGATGTGGCTCTCGGAGGGTGGAAATCAGGGAGCCCTCACGTCTCACTTGAGCAATGTTGGGAAAGAGCTTTAATTGTTGAAGTAGGAAACTAGTTTATGATTTTCATCCTAAATGATGCCGCTGAAAGTTATGTGCCAGGAAATCACGGTGTCTTTTCAAAATATTATATATTCTCAGCCAAGGCTGCATTTTAAAGGAACTTATCCAAGAAGTCCTTTCTGAAATCTTTGAATAAAAGGAACAATTCAATCTTTGATTTAGCACCTAAAGGAGCTAGCTAAAGGAAAAAAAAATGTATTTTGTCTGCAGAGACATTGCTGTCATGACGAGATGATAGCATTTTCACTTGGGAATAGCACAGCAACGGACTGGGTCTGGTGGTCGGTTGGTCAGATTTTGACCTGTGGGTCATCCATTCCACCGCAGCCGTAACTGACTTACCTGTTCTCATGGCAGAGGAAACTGCATGGACCTTTGCTAAATGATTCTCAGCTGGAAGAAATGGCATTTCAATTTCAGATCTTTATTGGAGCTAGAATGTGAACCTGCTCTGTCACTGTTGGAGAGCTACTTCTAATCAAATGCAAATTGTGTCTTCCTATTTCCATAAACAGGGCATTTCCAAGGATTGGTGGCTGTGTCCACTGTAGAAAATGATAAACAAATTACCATGCATCATAAAATGATAAATAATAATGAAACAAAAATTTAAAATGAAAATTGCCCAACTTGTATCACTCCACCTTTCTGAATATCTGGAGAGTTAGTTGCAGATTTTTAGGACAATACAGTGACTTGGAATGGAGTTGGAGCTTGGAAGTCATGGCCAATCATGAGCACCGGCATGGAAATTGCCTTCATGTTCTATTTACTCATTTTAAGTTAATGTACCCTATTTTTTTTTAAGTACTGCCTGCAACTGTAATGTAATTCTTCAGTTTTGCCTTTGTCCTTTCTGAAGTCATTCTGTATCTTTTCATTGCATTCCACTATTGGACAAGATAATCCAAGAACTTTTGATCAAGTGTTAACCTTTTCTATTCAGTTGAAATGAACCTTTTACATAATGATTCTTTTGAACCGTACACTATACGTATGTATATTTATGTGTGGAACATGTATATACAGAGGGTGTCCCCAAAATGTATACACATTTTTAAGAAAGGAAAAGACTGTGTTAAATTGTAATACCTGTTATATACCAATAACTAAAGATGAATACAAGTCATGTTGGGTGCCTCATATTCTTGCAGAAGTCAAATGTGTCTTGAGCATTACAAATTTAAATTTTTTTTTCTTTTTTAAAATGTGTATACATTTTGGGAGGCATCCTTTGTATAAGTAAATGATATTTGTATCATACTTTACATTTTATAAGGCAGATTTTCACAGCTTGAGTCATTTATTCACACAACTCCATGGCTTAGATTTTATCCCATTTATCCAATTAGGGACTTGAGGTTCGGAAGTTTGTGACTTGCCCAAATTCAGAGACCAAATAGGTGATAGAGCAGAAATTTCAATCTGAGTTTTGTTTTTTCAAATCTCATGGCCATTTATTAACATGTCTTATACCAGTCGTTCCCAACCTTTCTGGCCCCAGGGACCAGTTTCATGGAAGATAATTTTTTCATGAATGGGGCAAGAGGGATGGTTTCTGGATGATTGGCGCTCATTACATTTATGTGCACTTTATTTCTACTATTGTTACATTGCAATATATAATGAAATAATTATCCAGCACACCATAACGCAGAATCATTTGGACCCTGAGCTTGTTTTCCTCTAACTAGATGGTGCCCGTGCTGGCATTACTGCCTCAGCTTCACCCCAGATGATCAGGGACTAAGTTCTCATAAGGAGCCCACCCTAGAGCCCTCACATGCACAGCTTACAGTAGGGTTCCCGCTCCTGGGAGAATCTAATGCTGCTGCTGATACAGGACAGAGCTCAGGCAATGATGTGAGTGATAGGAAACAGCTGTAGATATAGAAGAAGCTTCGCTCTTACACCACCCATCTCTTCTGTGATAGGAAGGGGCTGTAAATATAGACGAAGCTTCGCTCATACACCACCCATCTCTTCTGTGTGTCCTGGTTCCTAACAGGCCACAGACACGTAGTGGTCCTTGGCCCTGGGGTTCAGGACCTCAGTCTAGAGGATTAGAGTAGCTAGCTTGAGGGAAACCTTTCTTGAAAAACAATAAAACAGAACAAAACAAAAGGTGTGAAAATGGAATAATTCTTCAGGAATATAATTGCATTTTCCTACTTAGCCCAAACTCAGCTTTTGTAGAAATAATACACTGTCCTCAATCTACAAAGTAAAGAAACGGGAAGCCCTTAAGTAGTGGAGAACCCTTAGTTAGTAGCAATAAGAACCAAGAGTTTAAGACTGTAAACTCTTCGAGGAGATTCTCAACCTGTGGGTCTCGACTCCCAGGAACTGTATTAAAGAGCTGCAGCTTTAGGAAGGTTGAGAACCACTGGTCTAGAACTTTATGACTTTGTTACTGTGTTTGAGAATACAGGTCTATTTCAAGGCATGCTGTTACAGAGATGGGAATAATCTTAAGAGCCATATGCTAATGAGAATCTCACCAAACAAGCACATCTTGCTCAGTGGTAGTTTGGTGTTTGGGAGAAATGTGTTGGCCTAACTATTGGCTAACTACTATTTAATTTATTGCATATTATCGTGAATCCTGGAAACTCTCTGTATGATAGCTAGATTCATTACAAGCAAATTATCAGATATGGAGTAATTCTCATATTTTACTCTTTGGGGGAACTCTTTACAGAATATTGTCTTCATTTTTTTTTAGATCTTCTATTCTTTTGAAGGAAGTGGATCTTCATCTTGCCTGCTTTAAGAGAAGCATTGAAACTGTCGTGTTTTTAATTATTAGAGTTCGAGCAGTGAAATGGATTATATATAGAAGTGAAAGGGATTTTATATATGTATATAGTAAAATGGATTATATATACAAGTTTTTAAATTTAAAAGCAAATTGCTCATCAGAGGCAAGAGGATGGTGACAGAGACGTAGACCAAAGAAGCATCTTAGGGGAACAGAGCCGGCAAGACGTGGTAAATTTGTATAGGCTGAACTTGGTGGCTTTCTTAGATCTTAAATTTTTTTCAGGTTACTAGGGATCTGAGATACAGGAAGATGGGAAAGGAGGCCTTTACTTTTTTTTTTTTTTGAGAGTTTTAAATACATGTATTTTATTATTCTTCATTACATTATGTCACCCCCCCCCCACCCCTCCGTGGTAAGACAGAATTGATTTACAGAAAAGAATACAGAAAACACCAAAGCTCCTGGTAGAGGGAGAGATTTCCAGTGGGGAGAGAGAAGCTCTCTCTGTTCCTCTCCCGGTCTTTCCCCGTCTCCTCCTCTAGGCCTTTAGCCTCAGGGTATATATAGGTGCATGGGTTCCTTGGCCAGGAAACAAATGAATACAGTCCCTTCCACCAGGGGCAAGGTGAATGAGTGTATCAATGAATGGACACAGTCCATCCATGGAATTCAGGCCTAGGAAATTCACAAGA
>CAUYRH010135052.1:0-14290 GCA_963574655.1 Perodicticus potto | reverse complement strand
TTGATGAAACATTCACTTCTGAGCCTCCTGCCAGCCAAGGCAGGAAAGGAAATGGTGTCATAGGATTCACTGTCTGAAGACAAAGGACAGAAGGGAATGTTCCTGGAGGTAAGCATTAGAAATAACTGATCTAGGCTTGGTGCCTGTGGCTCAGCAGGCTAAGGCGCCAGCCACGTACACCTGAGCTGGCAGGTTCGAATCCAGCCCGGGCCTGCCAAACAACAATGACGGCTGCAACCAAAAAATGGCCGGGCGTTGAGGCGGGTGCCTGTAGTCCCAGCTACTTGGGAGGCGGAGGCAGGAGACTCGCTTGAGCCCAGGAATTGGAGGTTGCTGTGAGCTGTGATGCCACAGCACTCTATCCAGGGTGACAGCTTGAGGCTCTGTCTCAAAGAAAAACAAACAAATTGTCAACCACCTAATCTTTAGGAGTAGCGAATGATTCAATAAAATACTGTTTTTGGGATTTGAATCAAGGAATAATTAGTCCACACATCAAAAAGACAATCAACCTGGAATTATGTTCAAATCTGTAGCTGACTCAACCCTGTCCCATCTCATGGTGTGATGGTCCCATGCAAAGAACCCTGCATTTTGGAAAGACTTCTGTTTCAATCCATTCTCTGCTCTTCCAATAGGTGTATTACTTGTTTAAAGAGGAATAAGTGAGATTTCATTTCGAAGTTTACGTCTCCTTTTGGAGAGTCGGGTGGGATCGGTTATTTATCTGGTTATAGTTGATGTGGACCTGCCTCAGTCTTCCCGTAATGACCAGTCTTAGGCAGATTAAACAGTTTGGAGAGAGCACAGATAAAAACAGGCCCAAGATTCATCAGCTCCCTCCGGCCAGCCTGTTTCAACCTGCCGGAATTCCTTCCCAGCATTTCTTGGGAAGTGTACCGTTTTGGGAAAAGTCAGTCAAGAAATCAAGAAACAGAAAACACGTATGATAAATCTCCTTTGAGAATGAAAACTCATTGAGGAACATAGCACCATTACCAGTGCAAAGGAATCCACTGACCAAGTTTCTCGTTCCCAAACTCTGAAAACAAAAGCAGGAAAATTTGACAAGGAGAGGGAGAGGCTCCGGTGGAAGGTTCCAGGCACCCAGACATCAGCCCAAAGACAGTGACAATCTAGTCAGTTTTCCTTGCAGCTACTGCTGTATTTGTGTGTTCCTGACTTTCTCTACTGCTAATGGCATCATTCTTGCAAGTCAAATGAATATTAAAAAGCTTATGCACATAGTATGCTTTATACAAATCCTGAGTGGTGTTTCAAGAAATACCAAGTTTTGCAAACAAATTAAGTCCTAAAATTGGCAATTTTGATTCTGTGTGGTGTTTAATCTTGCTAGGAGATCTGAACACAACATTATTGTAATACCATCCAATAATGTTTGCTGGCATTTTTCAACATTTGAATATTGCTATAGTTTAGAGTTCTTTGTAAAGACTAAATATAACATTTCTTATTCTTTCTTCTTATTTATGAAATTTTGGGGGGCTATTTATAATAGTAAGGAGTATGAAGAAGAACATTAATAATAATGTAAGAAAATTTATAATAATTTATTATAATTTTGGGGGGCTATTTATAATATTAAGGAGTATGAAGAATGTTGGAAGTATTTTAAGAAAAACTTATAATTTTAGAAATTCCAGAAAATTCCCAGGAATTCCACTTTCTTATTCCCAAACTCTGAAGATGTTCAGGGATTTGGAAATACTGCTATCCACTGTACCTCCTAAATTTCTCTTTGTCTGGCACTCCCATCTGCCTCCAACATGAGCTAGTCTCCCCTTTGGTCTGGACGGCTAAACCAGCCTCTTGATGGGTTCCCCTCAGACCATTCCACCTGCCAGAGCCAGAGAGACGTTATGGAAACACACATTCCTTCATTTCATCCCCTCACATAAGATAATGGAAGTTCATATGAAAAGGTGCTCACCTTCATTAGCAACTTGGGAAATTAAGATTAAAACTGGAATTAGAATTCCAGGAGGATGTCCAAGACATGTGGATCATTTGAGCTCAGTAGCTAGAGACCAGCTTGAGCAAGAATGAGACCCCATCTCTACTAAAAATAGAAAAAATAGCCAGGCATGGCCATGCACATCTATAGTCCCAGCTAGTTGGGTGACGGAGACAAGAGTATCCTGTGAGCCGAGCAATTTGAGGTTTCTGTGAGCTATGATGATGCCATCACACTAAACTTCAGGATTTGAGACTTTGTCTGAACAACAAAAAAACTGCAAGTAGGAATCACTATGTACCTATTACAATGGCAAAAAAGGTAAGGTCCTAGATTCATGAGGGTGAGGACAATAAACATTGTTCCTCACCATTTTATTTATAAGCTTAGTACAATACCAGACAATTATAAGGCGCTCGATGCCTTTTGTAGCTGAATTAATGGATAAATATATGAATGAGAATGATACAAAAGCACTCATTTTATGATCATGTACACATTGTCACCCATACACCTGGCAAAATAGAGGCTCTTTCCCAGAGTCCCCTAGCCCTTGTTTGATGTTGACATCCAAGGAACCTTTCTTTTGTCAAATGCCTTCTCCCATCTGGGTGGTGAAATTGATTCTTATGAGCCCATATTTTCCCATTTTGAATGTGGAGAGACTATAAAACAGGTTTGGTATTTCCTTCCTTCTGGAAAATTATCAAATTATATAAAAATCCATTCAAACATAGCCTAGCATTAGCAATCCATTCTGACATAGCGTAGCATTAGCAGTACCATTTCCTCCTATTTTGTGGGATTGCAGTGACAAAACAAATGAGATAATGCACATAAAAGTGCTCCATGAAGCACAAAGCATCTTGCAACATTAGCATCCGGCATCATTAAGTCGGCATGCCAGCACTTTACAGCCATAACCCCGACCACCTGCATTTATATGACATGGACTGGGCTTCGCCTTAAGCCAACCTGGAGAGAGCTTCTATCTGGGAACACTTTAATTTCTGACTTTCTTTGCCTTGTTTTGGGTCCCTTATAATTCAGTGTCTAACTTCTACAATCAAATTCTTCATTCTATTTGGAGAAAAATGAACTTTAGAATCAAACACACCCGTTTTTGAATTTTGGCTTTGCAGCTTAGAGTTTCTTTGAACTTGATATAGTTTGGATATTTATCTCTCAAATCTCATGTTGAAATTTGATCTTCAGGGTTGAAGGTGAAACTTGGCAGGAGATGTTTGGGTCATGGGCCTGAGACTCCCTCCTGAATGGCTTGCTCCCCTCCCATGGTAATGAGGGAGCCCGCCCTCTATTAGTCTTCAGGTAGTGTTGCACCTCCTGTCTCTGTTCCTGCCCCTCCTTTCCCCGTGTGACATGCCCACTCCCCCTTCACCTTCTCCCTTTAGCAGAATCTTCCTGAGGCCATCTCCAGAGGGATGAAGAAGCAGATGCTGGCACCCTGCTTTTTTTACAGTCCATAGAACCATGGCCAAATAAACCTCTTTTCTTTATAAATTACCCAGACACAGGTATTCCTTTATAGCAATGCAAATGTACTAACACAAACCTTGACCAGTTTCTTTACACTTCTGAGACTCAGGGAGAGATTTTACTCCTACTTTAGAGATGTAGAAACTAACAAGGTTGTTTTTAAGAATTAAATAAAGCCATTTCTCAAAGTAGCTTTCTTATTATTATTTGATTCACAATGAATATAAGATATGTGGGTGCATGTATGTGTGATACATATCTATTGCTTCCTTTCTACTTCCCTGAGAGATCTTAACTAATTGAAAAGCCCATTTTCCACTAATGAGAGAAGGAAAAAAGATTCTTTAGTAAGATAAAAGGCAGAAATATCTTTTTATCTTACTAGGTAGTGCAGAATAAGATACCAATCAGTCTCTTAACAAAGTAAAGAATGAGAGATTTGGTCACACAGAAGCCTAGCAGCCTCTCTCAATAACCATGAAATCTTTCAGGTGATGACTGAAATACACAAAAAAGGAGTGACCTATATTGAGAATATGTTCTAGGAGCATGATGATTTTCCAGATCTCAGAATCACAGTCACCCAGAATTTACGCCACCCAGGTTTGAGTGGACCAACTACCTCAACACATTCTGGGACCAAAGCCACCAACAATCAATCCTAGTTGAGCACCCCAAATCATTTATTCTTTAAATCTAGACTTTCAGTCTAAGGAATTATTGTCTTACACCAAGACTTACAATAGGAATGCTCTTGTCACAGGTTTGCAAGGTGCCCCTGCTAAGGCCCCATATCAACCTATCTATAAACTGAGTAGTTTGGCTTGGAAATTCACAGGGACCTCTCCAATCCTGCATTCTATTGATAAATGGTACAGTGGTATTGATAAATAGCATAAATGGCAACTCGTCCTTCAGGATCATGGTGCATTTTCCTTGGTTCCAAATCAAAATCATCTCTATTGTATTGAAGTCGGCCCTGTGCTTCCTGTGCTCTCAACAGAGGAGAAAACAGCTTCTCTATCATGCAAGCTTCCAGAACCATCCTTCCTCTGGTTTCTGACGTTTTGCTTCACACTTGCACTGAGGTCCACAGCCTCAGCTCTGTGACCACCAGGATGCTGGCTATCAACACAACGGATGTCAGGTCATCCTGACATGAGCAGAGGAAGATTTTATTCTGTGCCCTTTCTCATCACGTCAACACAAACAAATACCTGGTGCACAGTATGAAAGTTTTCTTATTTCTATTCTGACTCACTTCAGGAGTTGAATGAGAAAGGACTTTGATCAGACCCAAAAGGCTCTTAGCTATAATGACCTCATGTCAAGGATTTCTCAGGATAGTCACAATTTCAAATATTACAATAGTCTCATGGTATCTGTGAGGGATTAATTCCAGGAACCTCTGGGGTTCAGATACGAGAATCTCCAGATGCTTAAGTCTGTTAGTAAAAACAGCAATGCACATAAACTGCGTACATCCTGTTGTACACTTTAAAGCATCTCTAGATTATTTATAATTCCCAGTGCAATGCAAACGCCATGAAAATAGTTGTTATACTGTGCTGCTTTATATTTTTATTATTTTTATTCTTGTATTTTTATTTTTTTCTGAATATTTTTGATCCTCCATTGGTTGAGTCTGTGGATACAGAATCCATACATATGGAGGGCTGACTATGCATTCTATTGCCAAATTTTTTTTTTTTTTGAGACAGAGTCTCGCTATGCTGCCCTGGGTAGAGTGCTGTGGCGTCACAGCTCACAGCAACCTCAAACTCTTAGGCTTAAGCGATTCTCTTGCCTCAACCTCCCAAGTACCTGGGACTATAGGCACCTGCCACAATGCCCTGCTATTCTTTGGTTGCAGTTGTCATTGTTGTTTAGCTGGCCTGAGCTGGGTTCAAACCTGCCAGCCTCGGTGTATGTGGCCAGTGCTGTAACCACTGTGCTACAGGCGCTGAGCCCCCCAATTAGTACTTCTAAGTTTTCATTGTGAAAACAATAACTGCATGGAAATTAAGAGCAGGAGAAATGGTTGTGAAATTGACCTATTTCAGAGATGTAAGTGATGAGGAAAATCCATGCCTGGTATTCATAGCAGAATCAATGATCAACAAGGTAGGCTGAAAGAAAACATGCAATTTAGCAAAAGCTTTTCACTGAGATGACCCTCAAGAGGTGCATGTTGTTAAATGTGTGTGGTTTTGCTGCCCTCTAGTGTCTCAAGGTGTCAAGAATGTGTTGAACCTGGAAATGCCTTCTTACCACTAGAGTCATGGGGACAAAACATTAGAACTTAATTTTAAAAGGGAGGGGGAGGAAATACTTTAGTGAAGATTATAAACTTTTGTATAGGAGGAAAATTGAAAACCAGAGAGGAAAGGACTTGTGCATTCAGCCAAAATTAGATACAGCACAGCAAGGATTCCTTATTCACTCACTTATAGCACATGTTTTTATTGTGCAATATTGGAGAATATAAAGTGTATTCTTTGCTCTCTAAGTTTTTTTTTTTCCCTCTGAGGTACCTTTAAGCAGAAAGTTACATCTCTCTGATTCTAGACCCAGAGTTCTTAACTCAAACTTTGTTCCTGACCTTTATATGTGTGAGAGAGGAAAGACTTGCTCACAACTGTACTCCAAGAGCTCTGCACAGTTGGGCACATGTTACATGCTAAATCAACATTTGTTGAATAAATCAATAAAGGAATGAATAGTAGGATAATATTTTGAAATATTACTAACTCTAGAAGTTTTACATTATTGTTATTACTATAGATATGCAAACTTTGTGTTTGGAAGACCAGAATTTATCAGGATACAGTCATAAAACAACTCTCTCTCAACTACAACCCTTTCATACCTGCTTGGTAGGCTAGTTGTTCTTTTCCTTAAACATTGGTTAAATCTAGGGTGAGTTCCATAACTTTGGTGGTCACTTTTAAACACAGTAATTAAATTTTATAATTACTCGAAATGGATTTGCCCACTACTCTGGTATCAATTCTGGATTTGGGGAGAGGACAATGATGAGGTATCACTTAATCCATTGAATGGGCAAAGAAAAAAGCACAAAGTAGTGAATTTCTACTTCTTGCAATATCAGACTAGCATATTTAAGATCAACGTTTTCACCAGGCATGGGGGCTCATACTCATACTAGCAATCTGGGAGGCTGAGGTAGGTGGAGTGTTTGAGCTCAGGAGTTCAAGACCAGTCTGAGCATGACTGAGGCCCTGTCTCTACTAAGAATAGAAAAACTGAGGCAAGATGATCTCTAGCGCCCAAGACCTTGAGGTTGCTGTGAGCTATGACACCACAGCACTCTACTCCAGATGCTAGAGTGATACTCTGTCTCAAAAAATAAAAGAAAAAAATCAACATTTTCCCCACAATTAGAAAACCTTTTAGAAACCTGAAAAAATGGCCCAAATTATCAGATTTATAGAGACTATACAAACTTGAGAAGTCCAGTATTTATAAGAGATAGGAAGCACAGAGGCGTGAACCCAGCTTCACCAAGGAACCTCCCTGACGCGTTTGAAGACTGGAACAAGACTGAATGCTGCGACAAAGATGAAGAGGTAAGCAGAGAGTGGCACATGAGGGACTAAGAACCCCAGCAGAGATTTCTGGAAGAGTCACAGAATTTCAGGAAAACATTATTTTAGGGCCTAGCAAAGAGGAGATACTTTGGCATACACCTCAGAGTTTTGTTTTTTTTTTTAATTAGAATTTTTGTATGAATATGAGGATACATACAGTTAGGTTACATTGCTTGTGTTTGTAGGTAAAGTCCAAGTTGTAATTGTGGCCTTCACCCAGGAGGTGTGCCATTTACCTGTGTACCCATTAGGTGGGGGAACTTAACAAGTTCCCTCTCCCTACTTCTTGAATTTAAATGAGTTTTACTCTCGTGTGGACACATTGGTGTTAATATATAGGTTTCAACTTAATGTTGGGTAAATGTGATGCTTGTTTTTCCATTCTTGTTGTACTTATGTGTTCTCCAAATCCATCCAAGTTGTAACAAAAGATACAAAATCTCCATCCTTCTATGGCTGAATAGTATTCCATTGTGTACTGTACCACAGTTTATTAATCCACTCGTGTTGTTTCCACATCTTTGCAATTGAAATGACTTTCTTTTTTTTCTTTTGGGTAGTTCCTAGCAATGAAATTTAATGATCAATTGGAAGGTCTACTTTTATTTATTTTTATTATTTTTTTATTAAATCATAACTTTGTACATTGATGCATTTTGGGGGTTCAGGGTGCTGCTTCAATATACAATGCGAAATGCTTACATTGAACTAAGTAACACATCCATCACAATTATACTCATTTCTTAATAGTTTTGAAATGTATCATTGCATCATGCACATTAGGTGAGGTCCCCCCCTAAATATCCTCCCTCTTCCCATATCCCACCTCCCCTTTCTCTCCTCTTCCCTTCTACTTTCTGGACTATAGTTCTGTTTTGCCATTAATATGAGTGTGTAAATGATTATATATTGATTTTGTAGTAGTATTAAGTACATTGGATACTTTTTTTCCATTCTTGAAATACTTTACTAAGAAGAACATGTTCCAGCTCCATCCAAGTAAACATAAAAGATGTGAAGCCTTCATCCTTTTTATGATGCATAGTATTCCGTGGTGTACATATGCCACAAGGGATTAAAAGACCAAGCAGAGACTTTCTGTAGATAACTATAGTATATAAAAAAGAATACAGGAGAAATTTTAAAATTGACAAATACCAAATTAAAAATTTGATACAATTAAAGAGAAAGTTAACATACTAAAATATAGATCAGAAGAAGATATCTAGGCTAAGGCACAGAGAGACAAAATAATACAAAAATACAGAAAGAGCATAGGAAGCATCCTTGTTATTTGTCAGTAATAGAAAAGAGAAAGAATGGATAAAAAGCAGAATCTGAAGAGTCAACATCTGAAAACATTCTAAATCTGATGACAGAAATCAAGCCACATATTTCAGAAACTCTACAAACTCAAAGGTAAGTACAAAGAAAACCACACCTAAGTATATGAGAATTAAACTCACAAAAATTAATAAAAAATAAATTGTGCTATATTCACACTATGGAATATTATACAGCAGTGGGAATGAACAAGTTATAATAACTTGCAACAGCATTTTTAAATCTCTAAGCATAATATTTAGCAAACAAGGCCAGACATAAAAGGAGCACAGATTTTTGATTCTATAAAAATAACGAAGTACAAAAAAATAAAATTAGACCAGATATGACCACTTACACCTGTAATCCCAGCACGGTGCCATTTTGTGAGTCCAGGCAACACTGGACTCATTCTACTGTAGGGCCCCATAGCTCCACTTCCCTTGGACCTCGTTGACATTCTCCTCACATCCACCCAGAGGGCACCAACATTATGAAACCCAATGGGCTCAGTGTTATGGCCACATCTTAGCACTTGAGCTTGTTCAGTGCCCTACACCCCAAGGAACAGGAAGTCCATCCCATATGCAAATCAAAAAATGTGATACAGTACAACATGATAATGAACGGGAAAAAGCTGAAAGCTTTCTTTTCCTCTAAGAACTGGAACAAGGCTATAGTTGTGATTCATCTCTCATATGAAAGTGTGAGTGATTATAAATTGCTTTTATAGTAGTACTGAGATGAATCACAACTATAGCCCAGGATGAAGGAGGGAAAGGGAGGGAGATGGAAGAGAGGGGGGTGGTTTGATAGAGGGAGGGTTAATGGTGGGACCACACCTATGGAGCATATTGCAAGGGTGCAAGTCAAATCTTTCAAGTATTGAACACAAATGTCTTAACACTGTGATTAAGTAAATGAGGTGAACGCTATATTAATTAGTAGGATGTAAGCACTCCAATTTGTACAAATAATCAACACATTAAATCCCACAAAGGCATAAATGTAGTCATGATCTATGTATATATGACTGAATAAAAAAAAAGAAGAACTGGAACAAGGCAAAAATGCCCACTCTCACTACTTCTATTCAATATAGTACTGGAATTCCTAGCCAGAGCAATTAATTAATTATATAGTAATTAGTCTCAAGAAAAATAAAGGGCATCCAAATTGGAAAGGAAGAAAGAAGTCAAACTGTTCTTCTTTATAGATGACATCATCTTATATTTAGAAAAACCTACAGACTATACACACACACACAAAAAAAAAACTGTTAGAACTGATAAATTCAGTAATTTTCTGATACATGATTAATATCCCAAAATCAATAAGTATTTCTATATACCATTAGTAAACTGAAAATAAATCAAGAAAGCATCCCAATTACAATAGCTACAAGACAAACATATAGGAATAAATTTAACCAAAGAAATAAAAGATTTCTACAGCAAAAGCTATAAAACACTGATGAGAGATGAGGACAGAAAAAAATGAAAAAATATCCCATGTTGAAGAGTTAAAATTGTTAATTGTTCACACTAACAAAGGTGATCTTCAGAGTCAGTATAATCTCTATCAAAATACAAATGACATTGTTCATAGAAATAGGGAAAAAAAATCTAATATGTATACTATGGAATATTATTCACCTATAAAAGTATGGGAACTTTACATCATTTGTATTAACCTGGATGCAGTTGAAGACATTATTCTTAGTAAGATATAAGAATGGAAAAGCAGCCAATGTACTTAATACTAATATGAAACCAATAGATGAACAATTACATGCTCGTATGAAAGAAAAACAATTAAAATCAAAGGGGAGGGGGAAGGATAGGAGAGAAAGGAAAGTGGGGAGGAGGGAAATTGGTAAGCTCTCATGTAATGTAAGGGTATACAGCACCCAGGGGGGAAGGGCTCTCAACTATAACTTGAAGTTTACCTCATAAATACAAACAATGTAACCCCATCAATTATACCCTCATATTAATCTGAAATTTTAACAAAATGTGTTCAGAACCACAAAAGACCTCAAATAGCCAAAGCAGTTCTGAGTGAAAAACAATAAAGCTGACTTCAAAACATACTGAAAGATTAAGTAATCAAAACAGCATGGCACTGGCATAAAAATAGGTACATAGGCCAATGGAACGAAATAAAGAACCACAAATAAATCCATACGTTTACAGCAACTTTTCTTTTCTTTTCTTTTCTTTTTTTTCGAGACAGAGTCTCACTCTGTCATCCTGGGTAGAGTGCCGTGGCATCATAGCTCACAGCACCCTCAAACTCCATGGTTTGAATGATCCTCTTGCCTTAGCCTCCTGAGTAGCTGGGACTATAGGTGTACACCATAACGCCTTACTAGTTTTTCTATTTTTAATAGAAACAGGGTCTCACTCTTGCTTAGGCTAGTCTTGAACTCCCGAGCTCAGGAAATCCCCCTGCCTTAGCCTCCAAAGTGCTAAGATAACAGGCATAAGCCACCACACCTGGTCATACCGATTTATTTTTGACAAAGTCATCAAGAACATACATTGGGAAAAGAACAATTATTTATCCTTTCAATAAATGGTATTGAGAAAACTGGATATTCAATGCAGAAGAATAAAACTAGACACCTATCTTTCACCATATACAAAAATCAAAATGGGTTAAAGACTTAGATTTAAGACCTAAAACTGTGAAATCACTGGAAGAAAACATTGGGAAAATGCTACAAGATATTATTGGTCTGGGAAAAGACATTTTGTGTAAACCCTTAAAAGTATAGTCAACAAAAGCAAAAGTAGAAAAATGGGATTACATCAATCTAAAACGCTTTTGTACAGCAAAGGAAAGAATCAACAGTGAAAAGACAACCTACAGAATAAAAGAAAATATATACAAATTATCCAATTTGCAAGGAATTAATTGGAGTATAGGAACTCAACAGCAAAGAAACCAAGTAATCCTATTTAAAAATAGTCAACATAGACATTTGTTAAAAGCCATACAAGTGGCCAACTGGTATATTTTGAAATTTTATTAAAAGCCATACAAGTGGCCTACAGGTATATTTCAAAATTTTCAACATGATTAATCTTCAAGAAACTGCAGATAAAAACTGCAGTGATTTATCATCTTACCACAGCAAAGTGGCTATTATCGATAAGACACACACCTGCACACAAAATAACAGCTGCCTCCAAAGATACAGAGAAAGGGGGACTCTCATACACTGTTCGTGCAAATATTAATTAGTTCAGCCATTGTGGAAAACAGCATGGAGTTTTATTAAAAACTAATATTAGAATGTTATAACACATGATCCAGCAATGCTACTGCAGAGTATATATCCAAAAGAGAAGAAATCAGTATATTGGAGGCATGTCTGCACTTCCATGTCTATCACAGCACTATTCACAATAAACTAGATACAGAACCAACCTACATATCCATCAATAGGTGAATACATAAAGAAAATGTGGTAGAGTGGCGCCTATGGCTCAAAGGAGTAGGGCCCTGCCGGCCCCATATGTTGGAGGTGGTGAGTTCAAACCCAGCCCCATCCAAAAACCACAAAAAAAAAAAAAAAAAAAAGAAAGAAAGAAAGAAAATGTGGTCTATTTAAACAATGGAATACTATTCAGTTAGAATAAAGAGTGAAACCCTGTTATTTACGGCAATAATGACCAATACATATATGAAAAGATGCTTAACCTCACTATTTCACAGGGAAATGCAAATGAAAATTACCGTGTAATTCTACTACATAACTATAAGCATGCTTCAAATAAAAATGATGGTTCATATCAAGTCTCAGTAAAGACAGGGACCACTGAACTTCCATATGCTGATGGTGTAAATATAAATCGGTACAACTGTTTAGAAAAACTCTTTAGAAGCATCTAGAAGTTTTTAGTTGTAGATGCAGCAAAAAAAGTGTACAAATTTTGCACCAACAGCCATAAAAAAATGTACATACTTAATGCATTACTATTGAGAGCAAAAAAGCTTAAATAACCCACAATAGAATGGATGCTATATGGCATTATGGCATTTCACACAATAGGATCTAGATGGCTATAAACATTCATATCAGTATGTGGATAAATCTCAGAAACATAATATTGAGTAAAATAAGCCAGATCTAAAAATTCATGCTGTATAATTCCAGGTGTATAAAACACACAAACAGGAAAACGTTTCTATAATGTTAGAAGTCTGGATGATGGTTACACCTTGGGAGAGAGATAGTGTCAAGACCATGAGGGGCCTTGCGATGGCCCATTTCCTAATCTGTGTGGTGGAGGCACAATTGTGTTCACGTCTTGATAAGATTTGTTCATGTTCATGTATGTGTGTTACACTACAACAAAGCTTCTATTTAAACAATGATTTGGAAAATTTGGCATAAACTCAAGCGACCCATGTCTGAAGAAAAAAGTGATAATCTACATTAAACATAACATTTTCATATCTGTTGACCCAGGAATTCTACTTCCAGTAGTTTATCCTAACAAAATATTTAAGAATGTGTAAAAAGGTAAAAAGATTTAGCTACAAAAGACAGCACTGTCTGTACTAATGGAAACCTGGAAATTACCTTAGTGTCAATGAAGGATGATTTGCTAAATTGTGAAATATTCCAAAATAGAATTATAAGTATAAAATTAAATGTATTGATTTGAAAAGCTGTAAACAATTTATTGCGTCATTTATTAGGTTAAGTTATTGAAACATTTATGATTCTGATTATATTAAACTATTGAATTAGGTTTAACAGAATTCTTTTTTATCTGGGTGGTAAAAATTCAAGTTATTTTATGTTTATTACTATCATAATTTGTAAATTTTTCTCTAGTAACAACACACTTAGCATATTTGTTGACTCCTAGTCTACTGCTCTTTTCAGAACAGAGGGCCTGAGGGTCTTTATTTATAGTTGGTATGGATAGGAGGCTGGGGAAGCAGGGAGAGGGTCACTGTATAGCACCTCCTCTGTTATTTCACATTTAGGTCACTGGGACAAGCTGGTAGATTATTTGATCTGCCTATCTGGCCACCCTAATACCATGTGATCCAAGAGACCTCTTATATAGGGACTGGTTCTTGGTACATGTGTGAGCAGAGTTTCTCTAAGAAAAAATTTCTTCTGGAGCAGATTTTCATGGGAATCAGCAATGGGTGGCAGTGTTTGGGGTAACCTTGTGATAATACAGGTGTGAAAATAATCACTCTTCTGTAGGTGAAGTCAAAGCAGTCATTGGCTATTTTTAATTACGTGAATTCTGAATTTGGATTTCACTAATGTATAAAATATGATAATTGAAGCTCAGGTGAAATTTCTGTTGGTTTGTCATTTTTAGAAATACGTGCTTACCAAGTGGAGTAATAGCATAAATAGGATGGTGCTAGCACACAGAATTTGAAGATAGA
This sequence comes from Perodicticus potto, assembly GCA_963574655.1. Taxonomy (NCBI): domain Eukaryota; kingdom Metazoa; phylum Chordata; class Mammalia; order Primates; family Lorisidae; genus Perodicticus; species Perodicticus potto. The sequence continues at coordinate 457 of CAUYRH010135052.1, read as the reverse complement.
AGGTGAGACTCTGTTACAGAGTAGCTTAGAAGTCCTTCATCTGCAGTGGAAAATTCTTTCACTAAAAATAGACTTATCTACTTATTCCATAAGGCCTTAGCCTCTTTATATCTAGTCATCAACTTAAATATTCATATGTAACTATTTGGACATAATAAAGCTGAATATCTTTATAAATATCTTTTAAAAATAACTTCTTTGGGCTCGGCGCCTGTGGCTCAACAGGCTAAGGCGCCAGCCACGTACACCTGAGCTGGCGGGTTCGAATCCAGCCCGGGCCCGCCAAACAACAATGCCAGCTGCAACCAAAAAATGGCCGGGTGTTGTGGCGGGTGCCTGTAGTCCCAGCAACTTGGGAGGCGGAGGCAGGAGACTCGCTTAAGCCCAGGAATTGGAGGTTGCTGTGAGCTGTGATGCCATAGCACTCTACCCAGGGTGACAGCTTGAGGCTCTGTCT
>CAUYRH010135050.1:0-15973 GCA_963574655.1 Perodicticus potto | reverse complement strand
AAATATAAAGGTCTTAATACAATAACTAAGAAAATGCCATGAAGGCTATGTTAACCAGTTTGATGAAAATATTTCAGATTGTATATGAAACAAGCACATTGTACCCCATGATTGCATTAATGTACACAGCTATGATTTAATTAAAAAATAAATTTAATTTAATTTAAAAAAACCCAGAACATTCCAGTGGAAAAATTGGTGAATAACAACAAAAGGAGAATTCATAAAGGACAGAATTCAAATGGTCAGAAAACACTCAAAGCTCCTGCCACGGCAACAACCCCATGAAACACACCCAGGTTCACACTGATTGATTGGGATTTTTCTAGCCCATCTTTAAATTTATTCATTTAATCTTCAAAACAAGCCTATTATTTCGTATTGTTATTTATATATTTATTTTATTTATAATTATTTATATTTATTATTTTTCACACTTATAGACAAGGAAGTTGAGGCACAGAGAGGCTGACTAACCTGCCAGAGGTCACAGAGCTTATAAGTGGCTAAGCGCCTGTAGCTCAGTGGCTAAGGCACCAGCCACATACACCAGAGCTGGAGGGTTTGAATCCAGCCTGCGCCTGCCAAACAACAATGACAACTACAACTAAAAAATAACCAGGCATTGTGGCAGGTGCCTGTAGTCCCAGCTACTTGGGAGGCTGAGGCAGGAGAATCACTTAAGCCCAAGAATTAGAGGTTTCTGTGAGCTGTGACACTACAGTACTCTATTGAGGGCGACATAGTGAGACTTTGTCTCAAAAAACAAACAAATAAAAAACAAAGCTAAAAACGGAGAAACTTGAATCCAGGCAGTCTGGGTGCAGAGCCCGACTCAACACCTCCTATCTAAGTACAGATCTTGTATGGGTCAATGCTGCCTACGGACCTCTCCATGCCCATCTCATTCCATTACCCCCTATTTCTATGATCTCCGGCCACATTGGCCTCCACTCTGATCCTCAAAGATGCTGAGGCCTTTCCTGCTTTGTTAGTCCTTCTGCCTGGAATCCCCTTTGCCATCTCCCTTGCTCCATCTATTCATTCATGTATGCACACGAGGGTACATTCAAACATCCAAACTGCGTGTCAAAAAATAAATCAGGAGAAGGCCTTGGTTCATTCACATCGCTCCGTTCTCACCCCAAATGTTCTCTCTTGCCTTGCCCACCACTCTAAAGGGGCCTTCCTGGCTTTCTCTATGTCATTTGGTTTGTTCTTTCTTTCTTTCCTTTCTTTTTTTTTTTTTTTTTTTGCTGTTGTTGTTTGTTCATTTATTTAGAGACAGGAATCTCACTATGTTGCCCACAATGGATTCAAACTCCTGGGTTTCAAACTTCCCACCTCGGCCTCAGAGGAGCTGGCTCTACAGGTGCACGCCACCTGACTGGCTCTTGCTGATTTCTTTTTACTTTCTCTTTCACTTTATTACTCCACTAGGAGGGAAGCGCTAAGAAAGCAGGGACTTTCTTTGTTCCCAGAGCCTAGAGCAAGACTCGGCGTAGAATAGATATTTGATAAATATTCATCAAATGAATAAGCAATGAAACAAGGGCTAAATATCTTGCATTTTTCATTTTTCAGAAATACCTTTTACTATTTTAGTTGTGGACTTCCCTGCAATCCTAATTACTTCCTTCCACTTTCCTCCCTTCTCGCATTCCTTCCACTTCTCTTTTCCAGAAAAAATAAAAGAAAACAAAACCAGGTTAATTTAGAATAGTTCCAACTGGACAGAAGGAGGAAACCCAGGTAAAACCCAGGATGACTTGCATCCCTTTACATGTGTGCCTTTTAGTTAATTATGGAAAAAATTCAAATTCTATGGGAAGAGAACAAAGATTGAGAATCAGGAAAAGGTCAAAGATTGTAAGTTACATAAGGTATAGCATAATATAGTTTTATGTTTACTGAAGAATTCATTTTCTTAAAATAGGATCAATAAACATTCATCTCCAAAAGTAATTCTTCTCTTATCACACTATTACACACCTAAATACATAAACATTTATAGAAACACAATGATGTTTTTAAGCAAAGCAAGAGTGCTGAATTTTTTTATTTCTTCTGAGTCAATTGTGGCCAAAGAGTATTCAAAATAAATTGGAAATTTCTGTTCTTTCTGCTGAAAGCTCAGGAATGAGCTTAGCTTCAGATACAGGTAAAAAGACAGGCAGGTCTTGGCCAGACTCAGCCCATACAATTGTGTTGTCAAAAAACTGGAATTTGAGATACTTTTGAAAAAATTCTTTTCAATCTGTATTTCCAGTAGCAACAATCAGCTGGAGCTAAGTAGTTACTGTCCTCTCTCAACAGTTATTAGGCTTTAAAGTCTTGACCCAATCTCACGAATCTGTATTTTTCTTACCCTCGGCCCCCTTCCCTTATTTACATCACTTGCTTGGTCTTCAAAATGTCCTAATTTAATGCCATACTAAAGTTAGGCAGTTATTCAGCCAGTACATGGTAGTGCTTCAGCTCAATGATCATTCTGATTGGTCAGCATCCTAATATATTGATTGTTAAACATTTTGAATACCATTTTTGCCTAAAATTCTTCTAGTCATATTTTTAATTCGATAGTTGTTTGAATTGATATTACAAATATTGAAATAAATGGAAAACTTTATTATTCAGTGAAGGCAAAGAAATTAAACTTACAGTAAAGAATTTAGGTAAAACAGATAAAGAGTCCTGTTTTACTCTTATCAAGGTAGTAAAAAGTATTATGGTTTAGGGCGTAGCTGATAACTCAGTGTTGAAATTAAACCTCATGACCACAAAATATTTGCAGTGATATACAGTACGTTCATCTAGTTGGCTGGGTTTCACGATTGCAACAAAACCCTTCTCATAATCAACAAATGTGTGGCTTTGTCCCGTGTCTTTATGAAATGAGTTATATCCCATGCCTTTGCTGACTTAGTTGGTTCTGAAGACACAGATATTCTCAGCACCAGGAGTGGGAGTCAGTCTGATCACAGAAAAGATTTCAGAGCAAATCTCAGAAAAAGAGATTTTGAATAAAATAATGCAAAAGAATATCAAGCACTTCTCTTCCATTTTGTCCCACTTCTTTGCAAGCTAAAACTGTCCTAAGTCTTAGGGTGTCTGCTTTTTAGAATAGGTGACCAGTGATGAGCAACCCTGAAAATGTTTTTGTGGCCACTGTGGTCTTTGACCTCTGCCTATTTACTGCCTGGGCCATGATGGAAATCTGAACTCTCCCTTTCCTGCTCTGTCTTGTAAAAGGCTGTGAACAACAATTCAGTGTGAGTGTTCGAGGATCATTTATAAACGAGTGGAATAATTGAATCCTGGAATGGTACAGGTGGAAGGAGCTTTCATAGGCTATTTAATCTGCTCCATTTTTTTTACATCTGAGGAAACCAAGGTTCTGACACATGAAGTGACTTGCTTCTGAGGTCTTCTAGCCAGTGAATTAGAGTCAGTTAAAGAACTAACCCTATCCTTTGTTTTTTGTTGTTTTTTTTTTTAGATGAGCCCATTGGTAACACTGTTGCCTTGAATAGTGGAAACAGCATAAGGGAACTTTACAGTCGCAAATATACAGATGCCATGTTTCAGAACAGCTCTGCATTTTACTCTGAGCCTTCACGTGCTCACTATCCTGCTGAGTAACTTGAAGGCATTTTTTAAATGACAGGAGCTCAACAACACTGTATTCAGTTTTAACATTGAGAGTCAAGATTTGAGGGGAGGTTTAGAATAAATGTCAACATAGGCTGCATTGTGCAATATGGGGAGGAAAATCAGAGAGTGAAGGTTGGCTGTGGGTGGCACGAGCTACGCAGAGGTGCAGCTGACAAAGGAGGCTCCTTGTTCTCTCAAAGTCTTCTAGGTAACTTCACCCGTTATCTAGATTTCTTGCTCTGGCCTCTCCCCCAAGCTCCAAGCTCAGGTCCTTTATCATCTTTTGGACACTTTTACTTGGATGACCACATTAAAAAACCAAAGTGCTCAGCAATTGTCAAACCACATCTACCATGGTCCCCATCAAAGTGTGGTCAGTTACTTATTTAACAATTCCAGTTAGTAACCCCCAAATGTGTCGAATATGATTATCTACCCTCATTTGCACCTTGATCCTGCCAGCTCTGTAAGTCTCACTCATTTCAGCGAATGGTAATACCAGCCCTCCAATTGCTTCAGCCCAAAATCTGGAAGATATTCTTTTTTTTTTTTTTTTTGAGACAGACTGTCACTACATCGCCATCAGTAAAGTGCCATGGCATTACAACAAGCTCTTGGGCTTAAGAGAGTCTCTTGCCACAGTCTCCCAAGTAGCTGGGACTACAGGTGCCTGCCACAACGCCCTGCTGTTTTTTTGTTGCAGTTTGCCATTGTTGTTTAGCAGGCCCGGGCCGGGCTCAGTGTATGTGGCTAGCGCAGTAACCACTATGCTAAGGGTGTGGAGCCGGGAAGATATTCTTGATCCCTCATTTTCTGTCTACCTTCAATCCTTCAGAAAGCACTGGTAGATCTTGGCTGGGTGCAATAGCTCACACCTGTAATCCCAGAGCTCTGAGAGGCTGAAGAAGAAGGATTACTTGAGGTCAGGCGATCGAGACCAGACTGAGCAAGAGTGAGACTGCCCCTACCTCCATCTCTACAAAACATAGAAAAATTGTCTGGGTGTGGTGGCATGCACCTGTAATCCCAACCACTCAGGAGGAGGCTGAGGCAGGAAGATCTCTTGAGCCCAGGAGTCTGAGGTTGCTGTGAACTATGATGATGCCACTGCACTAGCCCGGGTGACAGAGTGAAACCCTGTCTCCCCCCTCCCCAAAAAAGCACTCATAAATCTAGTCCCAACTATATCTGAAATCCATCGACGGCCCTCCTTTGCCGAGCCCACTCTGAGCCACGCCACCTTTACCTCCTACTGCAGTGCTCTACAGCTTCCCCAACGCTCTCTCTGCTTCCATTCTTGCCCCGTCCAGTTCATTTACAAACCAGCACCAGGAGTGACTTTCTTCAAACACAAGTTAGGTCACACTGTTTCTCTGCACACTTGCCCGGTTTTCCTTCTGTGTTTAGAATGAAATCAGTGTCAAATTATCTGCCATGACCCTGAATGATGTCACTGCTAGCTTCCCAAACTTGATTCAAGCCTCTGTTCCATTCACTCCTCAACCCCTTGGTCCCCTTTTCCTTCCACATGCCCAGCTCAGTCTGCCCCGGGACATTGGCCCGCCGCTCTCCTTCCCACCACTACTCCCATAGCTGGCTCTTCCTCATCTTCATGTCTTGGCTTAAATGGCACTTTCTTGGGGGGAACTTTACTTGACTACCTGTTTTAAATTGTGATTACCTATTCCGTTCTATCTCAGCCCCCTGCTTCCTCTGTAGCATTTGTCACCGTTTGTAGTTATTTTATTGATAGGACTCCCTGTCTTGCTCACTGAAGTGTAAGATCCAAGAAGTTGGGAACCTTGATCAACATTGTTCCTCTTTTTGTCTTCTACTCCTAGCACTGGGCCTAGCACATAGGCGTGCTCATTAAATGTGGGCTGAATGAATGAATAAATGAATAACTGTTTACTTCTCACAGTTAGTGCTCATTAAATAAGTGTGAATGAATGAATAATTGAATAGCTGTTTGCATCTCTGCAGCCCCCACCCCCACCTCAGGACCGTGAAGTGTATGAGCGTGACAGATAGAGTTTGTCATCCGATACGTCTATCTCCAGATCCTAGCACAATGCCTGGCACACAGTGAATATTCAATAGATATTGCTAAATTAAAATGAAATGTAAGAGGCCAGTTATGAGACTGTGGCAAGAATCTACCCTGGAGGCAATGGAGACTGGATTAGAAAGGTGGAAAGGAAAGTAGAAAGCGGAGGGCACACAGCACCGGACACTGCTGGGCAGACTCTTGCACCCCCTGGCCCCCCCGGGTACCATCAGGCACTACCTTATCCACACTCCCAGGAGACAGCTGCTGCTCTGAAGCCACCAAGGCTTCAGAGGCGAAAACAGCAAGGTGAAGAACAGTGTCTAGATGTTGTCCCTTTTTCTATAATTTAAAAGATGTATATATATATATATATATATATATATATATGTACAGAAAATTTCAACATACTCATGACATTATTAATGATTAGCTCTTGGGAAGAAGATGGGTGAGGGGGTGTAAGAGAAATCGGCATTTTAATGGATATTCTCTCATGTTATTGAAATTTTTTGCCATCTGCTACACACTACTTTTTAAAAAGATGCTAATTTTTTAAATTAATAAATATCCCCTCATGCCCTCGTGGATTTTCCGTTTCAGTTCTTAGAAAGCTGGAGTAGGAACTCGCTCAGCTGCTATTCCCTCATGCTGAGGAATGTGTCTTCCCACTGCGCCCTCTGTATAACGTGAGAAGGCTGCAGATCCAGGCGATTAATAATAATTACTGTTAATGTAGTACTTTTTAATTTCCAAAGCATTTTCACTGTACTATCTCATTGCAACCTAGTAATGAATACACTAGTAGTAACAGTAGTAATCACATTTATAAATGAAGTAATACATGCAAGGTAAACAGTGAGTTGTGGATTCAGGACTTGAGTAAGGTCAGTGGACATGAAATGCTGGTCCTCCCTCTAAACCATGTATAAAGAGAAATATGTGTATATAATTCTATTCTATTATATGTATGTAGTAAACACATTATTGGAGTGCTAGCTATCTCCTTACAAATGCCATCAATAAATTTCAGGTTTGTTGCAAACAATCGAACATCCTGAATAAAGTATTACTCTATTGTTAGTTGATGCTATTCTCTGTTTTATTGGAGAAAACATGTGTATTTTAAGATTATTTTCTCCCTTCTAGTAGGTATTGTTATCAGCTTTTTTTTTTTTTTTTTTTTGTAGTTTTTGGCCGGGGCGGGGTTTGAACCCACCACCTCTGGCATATGGGGCCAGTGCCCTATTCCTTTAGCCACAGGTGCCGCCTGGTTATCACCTTTTCATTTCATTGGGGGGAACTTCCTATAGGCTAAGGCACATGATCCTGATATTGATCCCAGAGGATTACTAATTCTTGAGAGTTTTGTCATAGCCTGGCTAGTATCAAAGAAGTAAGAATGGGCGCTTGACAGACAGAATTTCAATAGTGAGGAGTCCAGGCTTCCCCTTTTCCAAGTTATTCTAAGTGACTTGACAGACCATTTTGATGAACTGGGTAGATGACCCCCTGCCATAACACATAGGAAAAGGGCATCTTCCTTCTCTTCTTACCAAGGGCTCTCAATCTGGTTTGCATGTTAGACTTATCCCGAGAACTTTTTAAAATGCCGATGCCTAGGCCCAACCTCTAGAGATTTTTGAGTCAATTTGTCTGAGATGATATCTAGGTGTTGAATTTTTTTATTTTTTTATTAGAGACAGAGTCTCACTTTGTCACCCTCCATAGAGTGCCATGGTGTCACAACTCACAGCAACCTCAAAGTCTTGGGTTTAAGTGACTCTTTTGCCTCAGCTTCCCAAATAGTTAGGACTATAGGTGCCTGCAAACAATGCCCGGCTAATTTTAGAGACGAGGTCTCACTCTGGCTCAGGCTGGTCTTGAACTCATGAGCTCAGGCAATCCACATGCCTCAGCCTTCCAGAATGCTAGGATTACAGGAATGAGCCACCGAACCTGGCATGATGTTGATATTTTTTAAAACCCTGCAGGTGATGCAATATTAAGCTCAAATTTTCTGGTGCAGCATTTAGCAGCTGACTTTTCCAGGGTGTACTGGGGTGCAATTTTCCTGGAAGCAACCTTTACCCCCAGCCTTAGTGAGGTATTTTAACGGCCCTCAGTGGTCCTGGCCAGCACCATCTCTCCCACGCTCAATGATGCTGAACTCTGGGCCTCCAGCTGAGAACTGGCTCAGGCATTTGAGCCAACTCCAGACAGCCTCTTAATAAAAATTGCCCCTGCCTGTGTCTTCCTGCTGTGTGCCCTCTGTATGATGTGAGAAAGCTGCAGATCTAGGCGAGAATTTAGATCCCTTTATTTTTCACAGCAAGGTATAAACTTTACCCACTAGCATGCTTAGAATTTAAACTAGAAGGCTCTATTTTCAATCAATAACAGAATTTCTACACTTCAGGCCCTGCGAAGGATTACAGCCTGGAGCTGTCTGCTCTCCACTGTCAGAATAAAACCTAACTGAAATCTTAATCCAAGTTCAAGTCCATGAGAATCATCCTCTCGGCTGGGCTCCGCATGTCCCATCCCTGCCTGGAACAAATGAGAGCACCACACCTTGCTCTATTACTTCAGATTTCTACACAAATGTCACGACGATGGTAACATTGAATATTATGGCCTTGGAATTTTATGGTGAGTTTGTAAAAGGAATAACTGCAGGAATATCAGCCCTCCAATGTTAAGTATAACTACATATGAAGATAATAGCTTCTATTTTTCTCAGTGGACAGTATTAACTATCTTGCTTGTTTTATTCAATTCAAACATCTATTAAGTACCTCCTTTGGACAGACAGGTTCTAACCATACTTAGATAAATCAGATAAGTGTATGTTTCCAAGGATTCAGATTGGTGTAGAAAACTCACATGAACAAATAATCACAACACAATGAGCCAGGTGCAATAGAAGGGTTTAGTACAAAGGGCACAGAGGAGGGCCCAGTTCCAGCTTGGGCCAGGCAGTTGGAGGAGGCCAGAAGAAGTGAGCAGGGTTAGGCAGGAGGGTGTAGCTTCTCTAAGCAGAAGATTCAGGCTTAAATTTTAGAAAGGTAATTCTAGAATAGAAAGAAGGTGGATTTATTGAACAATGCACGGATAGCACTCACCCCAATGCAAGCACTGTTCTAAGTGCTTACGTAGAGTAAGTAAACCACTTAATCCCTGTAACAACTGTTTGCGGCAGGAACTGTTATCATCCCCAATTTACACATGAGGGAACAAGCACACCGAGATTATGCAACATGATTGAGGTTGTACGACTGTTAAGGAGCAAAGCCAAGATTTAGATGCAGACGGTTTGGCTCCAGCCTCTGCACTTTGCATTATGTTCTACTGCTTCAGGGAGAGAGGCCGAGAAGAAGCCAGGAAGATCGAGAGGAAGGTGGGTCAGTTTTAAGGCTGATGTCATTGTCCAGGGAAAGTGGAGATGTCTTAATTAGGAGACGAAAGTACTAGAAACATCAACTGGCCTTCACTCCCTAATTTCTAGCTTGGAGAACTAGGAAATTACTGAGCTTTTAACTGAAGTGAGGCATGCTTAGAGGTACAAATTTTGGACACGGGTAAAATGAAGAGGACAAGAGAAATAACATTTATTTGTGTGTGTGTGCATTTTTTATTTTTTTTAATTAATTTATTTTTTTATTTTATTGTTTGGGATTTATTGAGGGTACAAAGAATTAGGTTACGCTGATTGCATTTGTTAGGTAAAGTCCCTTGAAAAATAACACTGATAAAGCAACATTTATGATTTAGGCATCCTGCATAGTTATCTATTTAAATTCTTACAACCTTCAGAGGTAGGTATCAAATATGTGGAAACCAAAGTTCAGAGAGGTTTCATAAAGTCTCACAATATATTGGACATGTGTAGGCTTGAGTTGCCCGCCCCCCTAAAAGCACCTGCTTTTCTTTGAGGAAATCACATCTTTCCCATTCCATGCTTCCTTGGCGGGAACCATAATTCCAGATACCTGCTTACAACAGCTGTCAAGGGGCTGTGTCATTTCTCTTTCTGGTTGTCAGTACAGTCCAGGAGTGACACACTGGCCAGAGCTAGTTCCCAACTGAAACCTGGAGCCAAAACTTGAACCTCAGCCCATGTAAGGCCCAGTTCAGCCCTTCTACCGCACCTTGCTGCTCCCCAGGTTTCTGTACCTGGTGTATGTGTACTCGGTGACTGCTCACCCAACGTGCAACTTGAGAGCCTTTCTACAAACCATTAGACACTTCTTCCATAGTAAGTGATAGTCTTTGCCAGGCAATTAAATAAAATTAGGTTTATTGAGGTATAATTCACATACAAAAAAATTCATCCTGTTTAGTAAATCACTTATGATTTTAATAAACATATGGTCATGAAATGGCCATCCAAAACAAAATATGAAGTGGTTCCTACACCCACAAAAGTTCTCTCGGGTCCCTTAATGTCAACTCCTATCACCCCAATGTCAGCCCCTGGTAACCACTGGTATGGTTTTTACCCCTATGGTTTGTGTTTTGTAGAACGCCTCATACGCGGAATTTTATACTCTGTAGTCTTTTACTCAGCATGATGCAGTTGAGAGTCATTCGCAAGGTTCCATGATCATTAGTTCACTTATCAGGTAAATTTTGTTGAACATTAAATGTGTTAGGTTGTCAGCCTAATATCCATTAGGCTGGGCACTGTTCCAGGGACAGAGAATGCAAGTTGTGACTGAGAAAATCTGAGTCCCTGCCTTCAGTGAGCTCACATTCCAGGGTGGGGGTGTGCTGTGGGTGAGGGGGCAGACATGAGAAAAACACATAAAGAGAATTTTAAAAATAATATGCTTTCAAGTGCCAGTAAGGGCCAGAGAAGCTACAGTAGGATAACGAGTGGGAGGAGTAGGCAGAGGGTGCTGATTTATCTGGGGTGGTTTGTTAAGAACTATTTAAAGAGGAAATGTGAATTGAGCCTCGGGGTACTGGGAAGGGAACAGCCGTGCAAAGATGTAGGCAAGGAGCAAAGAGCAGCAGGAGCAAGTGCAAAGGCCTAGAGGGCAGCTGAGTTTGGTGTGTTCGGGAGGTAGAAAGAAGGCCCAAGGGCCTGGAGGGCTAAGGACCAGAGGCGAGTTGTAAGATATTTGGGAGAACCAGGTAGAAGCCAGACCAGGTAGGTTTGGTAAGCAAGGGCTAGAGTGTTAAAGTTTTGTTCTAGCTATAAGCTTAGTTGTTATGCAGTTAATTGAATTTGTAGAGATTTTTGTTTCCTAACTGAATGATGAGGATACTAGTACCTGTGATGCTGGGTTTTCAGGCAGATTATGGATGAAATATAAAAAAATTTCTAGCACACATAAGCATTCGGAAAGTTTGTACAATCATAATAATCTTTGTCATTATCTATATGAGAGTGGAACACATTCCTATTTTTCTTTTCTTTTTCTTTTTCTTTTTTTTTTTTGCAGTTTTTGGCCAGGGCTGGGTTTGAACCCACCACCTCTGGCATGTGGGGCTGGCACCTTACTCCTTTGAGCCACAGGCGCCGCCCTCTATTTTTCTTACGTCTTAAATATGTGTGATGCTTTGTTAACAAAGATGTCTGATAGAATTAAGTTAAATTACATCAAGCCATCAAGGACCCTGAATTAATATGGATGGCAAAGGTATTTTGTGTTTAACATTTCTCCATTTGTAAAAAGTGTTCTACTTGGCAAAAAAAAAAGTGATTGAAAAGAGAGCATTTCTGGGTGGCGCCTGTGGCTCAAAGGAGTAGGGCACTGGCCCAATATGCCAGAGGTGGTGGGTTCAAACCCAGCCCCGGCCAAAAACAAAACAAAAACAAAGAAAAGAGAGAGAGCATTTCTTAACAATGACTCCACAGAGTGCTTTGAGGAATCCCTCTGACTTGGAATTGACTGTGCTTGACAGCAGGGGGAAGGTGCAATAAAGCTGGGGACAGAGAGGTGTCTGGAAGTTTCCTTAGTGTTCAAGGGAGAGGAGAACTAACAATGACTTAAACCAAGATCATGGCAGTGTAGACAGTGAGAAGTTTTGGAGATTGCTGTACTTTTGTGGTATGGTGGAAAAAAGAGAAAAAGAACCCCAAACCCTGTTAAGTTTTTGTATTTACTTTGGAAAATTTGACTTTAGAAATCTCACCAGTGCAAATCTGAGGAAATATACAAAAACTTAAAGCTCCCTCTATAATGTGAAGTAGGTTGGTAACTAACTTGCACAATGCAGGTAAACTAGTCTTGGTAATAGAGGTTAAAATAACCTACACTTCGGAGAGTCATTTAGTTTCACTGCATACACCGACCAAAACAAGCCAGTAGCTCATCCCGTCTCTATTCCACTTTGTTTTGTAAGAACAGCAGGTGATGAGCACACAAGCTCAAAGTCAACACGCACTTACAGGACACCTGCATTCAAAGAGCTTTAGTGTGTTGGCTGGATTCCAAAGGAGAAAGAGTAGAAACAAAGTCATTGCCATGGTTGTACCTGGTCAAGGTCACACCACAGCCACAAATCTAAACGTTTTTGTTTAGAGATGGGAAACATTATAAAGTTGAGTCTGAAATAAGCTGAGCCTCTCAACAGAATAAACTACTGAGAAACTTAACGTTTTCCTATGGCCTTCACTTGTTTCTTTCCTACATCCTCTGTTCTATCAGGACATTAAAACCTGTGCAAAAGACACTTGGTGCAGTGTTCCGAGATTATCATTTTAAGATTATCATTTTGACCTACATTTGACCATCATTTTTCTTGCCAAGACCAGTCTCCTTGTAAATAAAGATCTGTTCAGACAATTTGAAGGAATACATCCCATTGGAGTACTCTAATCCTTTAACTGCTCAGAAGACTGGGGAGCCTTATTTGTTTTGAAACAAGTAACCAGCCTCCTCCAGCCACACGTCTCTAACCTCACAAGTCAGACTGAAGACAGCCGATGCCTGGGCATACCTTCTGCTGTGGTCCTGTCCCTACCCTTGCTGTTTTGTTTTTAAGATAAGTTTCTACCTGATCTGAGGACCCTTTCTGTTCTGATGTTTTTCATTAGGGTACTACATACTGCAAGTGCTGGCCAGAGAAGTGATCCAGAACAAGGGCCGGCACCCTTTCAGAGATGGCACATCAATTCTGTGACACAGGAGACTGTGGGACTGGAATGGGAAAGTACACAGACTGTCCACCAGCTCCTTTCCTCTTCTCACCGTGAGCCTGCTGCAAGGGAGGTAGGGCCCTGGGAAGATCTCCGCGAGGCGTAGGAAGACCCCAGAAGACTTCCCTGAGTAGTGAGCAGATGGACAGGCGGGGGCGGGGGCAGCTTCCCCCACCCCTCACACCTGTACACGGTGTTCTCTCTGTATCCCCAGCTTTTCTCCCCAAGCCATGAACACAGCCTGGTCTACTGTGAGTCTTTCTCCAGTAAAGACTTCACTTGTTCTGAAAACTTCTCATGCTTTAAGAAGTTTCTTTTGAAAGGCAAAACAAAGTCACTAGCAATTAACACTATAATCACTGCTAATCACCTTTCTGGGTATTAAATAATATCTAGTTAAGGGCAAAAGTGGAACACAAGAGACATGCCCAGAGGAAGAAAGATATGGAAGCAGTGGGGTGGGGAGGGGTGGGGGTGAAGAGAGAGATTAATTGGCAAAGTGACATAGTACCCATTTTCCCACAGGAAACCCGCCCGCATCATAATACTCAAAAATATCCTATGAGAAACTTTTGATATACATTCATTTATGATTAAATAAACGTTTTTCTGCACCTGAAAAATAAGATGAGGTAGCCCTTGACACATAATAGGTGCTCAATAAATGATAGTTATTGCTCTTACTACTAGTATTAGTACGGCTGCTACTATTACTGCATGTCATGTTAACACATTGTTCTGGGTTCTGGGAACAGAGAGGGACAAAACCTAGTCTCTGTCCTCAAGAAGTCACAGTCTAGAAGGGGGACAGGCGAGTTAGTGCAGGTCCTAACACAGCACCATCAGTGCTGAGCCAGAACAGCCCAGCCTTCTGTGGGCATTCAGAAGGGAAGCGCTGGCTAGGGGTAAGGCAGGACAGCAAGATGGGCACTGATTCCAGAGAAGAGAGGCACTGGGAAGAGTCTCAAGGGAGAGAGAAACTGGCCAGGTGTATTGCAAAGACAGAAATAGACAAACTGGCCAGGCATATCATCTGGCCATTTTAAGTAGACAGAGAAGGTCTGACGAGAGCTTCACACATCCACATGGTTTCTGGACAGATAAAAAACAAGGTTTGGGAAAATGGTGCCAATGTGGTGAGGATGCTGTTGGCGATGTGGCATCAGAGACTGACCCCCGCCCCCAGAAACCACATGCTGCTGCCTACCTCTGCCAACCATGATGCCAGAAGGCAGTCTTCTCTGCCCTATTTCTTGCATTATTAATTCCAGATTTGATATTGCTGACAGGTGCAGTTGAGGGGCCAAGCCTAGGTGTGTTAGCCCACATCTTAGCTGCTGGGTCTTTTCCACTTCTGTAAAGGAGACAAATATTGTCATCCACTGAGGCTCACAAGGTGAGGAAAATCTTCCCACAAAGGAAGAAGATTCAGAGCCAGTGTCTCTATCCCCGGTGAAGCCGTGAGCCAGCCGGACCCTACCTGCGGTGAGACACAGACGGTGCATTTGGAAGACGAGAATAATAACTCACTTGGACTGGCACATGGAGTGTGGGAGGGAGATACCCAAAGGGAAGCCAGAAAGGTAGACAGAATCTGATCAAAGGAAAGCATGTATATTTTCTGCCTGCTGAGGAGTTTGGTTTTTATTCTGTGAATGAAGGTCTGATGAGGATTTAAGTTTCGGAGTTTGCCAGGGAATAGATGTGGGATGGGGGCTGGCAAGGAAGATCAGATTTTTGAAATTTAAGGTGTGTGTTCTTTAGCCTTCCTAGATAATGTCTTTTCTGTACCACAGATCAGGAACATTTACAGATATTTAGCTTCTGTGGGCACCTCGCCAACCACAGTTTTCCCTTCTGCCTTTCCGAGTTGCATGAGTTTGTTCCGCCCTGCCCAGACTACAGCAGTCAGAGAGGGTGATTCCGGGGTGTAAATTCTTCTTACATCTGAAGGGTATGTAGACACAGGCAGATGGAAACTGGTCGGGACTGCAAGAACTGTTGGTACTTAGAGGCAACATAATTGAACTCTTTAGCTATAGCTACACTTTCACAATGATACAAACACTGCACTAAGCCACAGTGAGAAATTGTGAAAAACAGATCCTTTTGGAATCTTAACCCACAGGAGAAAGGAACAATATAGAGATGTCTCCAAGTGTCAGGAGTTGGAGGTTGCTGTGAGCTGTGACTCCACAGCACTCTACTGAGGGCGATAGAGTGAGACTCTTATCTCTAAAAAAAAAAAAAAAAAAAAAAGTACAATATAGAGATGTCTGCAGCTGTCACCAAGTAAAGTGGAGGCATGGCGACAGTGTAGCTAATCTGGGGCTGATGTTCCAATGGAATTTGCTGGCAAGAGAGAAGGGAGTTTCCCAGCACCTGGAGTATCAAAGCACTCTGTCTCCCAGGCTAGGAGCAATCATGAAAATCAGTAGTGTCCCGGCAGGTGAGGCCCTGGTAAGCGGCTGGGATTTCTGCAGTCACATACACTGCAATAGGGGAAAACCCATTTTCCTCCTCATTAGGGTGAGGGAGAGATAGTAGTTCAGACTTAGTTAAGTTGTCCTTCCAGTTCTCCACCCGTCCCCTACTTGCCCCACCACACCTGGCGTGAGAAAATTATCACAGCAATCTCTGTAAAATCATCCCCAGCCCCCTAGTTCAGGAGGAGGTGCTGTTCAGGGACCGCGCAGGGTTGAAATCTCCCCCAGCCTGCTGTGCCCTCTTCACTGAGCCCCACCTCCACCCCCACAGCTGCTGCCCACCAGGTCCTTCCACCATGTGTTCATGTCTGCAATTCCTTGTTAGGGACAGATAATAGTGTCACGATAAGTGAGGGTGATTCTTACACAGTCCTAGACAACAAAGGATATCAGGAGTGGAGTGATTTTGCATCTAGGAGAGTCTGGAATTCATTTGTGAGGTCTCACAAGAGTTTCCAGTGAAGGCTCGGCGCCTGTGGCTCAGCGGGCTAAAGTGCCAGCCACGTACACCTGAGCTGGCGGGTTCGAATCCAGCCCGGGCCCGCCAAACAATGACGGCTGCCAACCAAAAAATGGCCGGGCGTTGTGGCGGGCGCCTGTAGTCCCAGCTACTTGGGAGGCGGAGGCAGGAGACTC
>CAUYRH010135049.1:0-10975 GCA_963574655.1 Perodicticus potto | reverse complement strand
AGTCAATCCCGGTTTTTTTTGACATTCTTCTAAAAGAAAACAAAAGACAAAAAAAAAAAAAAAAAAAAAAACATGACACCAGTTGGGTCCATTACTGTTGAGATCTGTTTCAGACTTGGAGAGCATGCTTGGGAGAGAAGTCACCCATTTGCAGATCCATGCCTGGGCAAGTAGTGTCGGCAGTATGAAACTCGAGCACCCGTCTTGGGTCCTAGGTACCATGGATTGGACAACTTTCCAAAGTTTGTGCAGCAAATTGTGCAGCGCATCCTTGATTAAATAAACAACTGAAATCTCATTGTTTTAGATTGGTTTCATACAGATACTGACAGGTACACGAATGTACATAATTGATTTGAGAAGCTACTTCTAGAAACAGCCGTGAGATAGTGGAAAGAAGAAACAAAGCAGGAAAGGAAGCCAGTCCTGATGGACAAAGAGCAGACTTCTGCTGTGACTCAACCCCACTGCGAACTTCTGAGAAAAGAATGTAATCTGACTCCGAGGCGTCCCACTCCCACCATTTCAGAAGTGTTTACCCACCAACTACTGTCTATGATGTATGAGGGATACTCCAGGGTTACTTCTTTCCCGGCACCTTTGGTTTGCTTTACAGATGAACTGAGAATAGTTTTGTAGACAGTAAAAGGCCTCAGGCAGATAGAGTTTAGTGTTTTCAGTAGAAACCATTAACATTATAGATATGTGCTTTAATGTGAATGTAACGGTTAACACACGAGGGCCTGTGATGGCTGAGGAGCATGGGCTGCATGTTAAAAGCAACCTTCACTCATATGGCATGAGGCTATTTTTTTGAAATTTAGAATTCAAGCAATGCAAATAATATCTATCAAATTGCATCATATTATCACATATCCATTATATACAATACAATATCTGTTGTATAACGTTATCCCACTGTCCAACAGACCAATCATGTTTCCACCAAAGGGAACAGCTTCCCTGAGGTTAAGAAAAGTAGTCAATACTGTGCATGAAATATCTTATTTTATAACAGTGAAATTGCTTTCTCTTTTGTCTTGTGATTTTTTTTTTTGAGGTGAAACTTAAGTTTTTGTGTGAGTAGTACTATTATACCCATCTTGAGTGTCTTGCTTGTACTGTATCACATCATACCTTTGTTTAATTCTTAATAAACTGTTCACTTGCTAAAAAAAAAAAAGAAAAGTAGTCCAACACATAGAAATTTAGTTTTTGTGAAAAAGTGATGTTACAAGTCTATGCTAGAAATGATTCATTACATTTTTGAAGACTAACAAGGTAACTGGTTCATAATAATCATTATTTTCTTGGGCTCAGATCTGTTTTTCTACTTGCAAAATTTCAAAGTTTCCTCCCATTTTAATACCCTGCATCTCAGGGAGTAGTGAGTGCATGTTAAGAAGGGGCAAGGAGCCCACTCAGCATTTCCTGACCATGTCAGCTTTGAGAAATGAACATTGAACCCAATTCAAGTCAATTAAATTAATCCCAGGACTTCTGCTCAAGCTATAGTAGGCTTAATTTCTTTCCCTCTTCAATGAGGAAGCCACAAGTTTAAGTTTCATTAACTGGTTGACTTGGTCTTACAAGGAAGCCAATGTAAAACTAAGTGAAAGAAACAAATATTACCAAACCAAAAAGGCAAGCAAAATAAATAAAAACAAAAACTGGTTCTGATGACATTGTTTGAAACCCAAGATCATTATCTGATACATTACTATATGGAAGAAGATAAAATTATATCTGTTCTTGCACTTTGAGATCTATTATTCCTACTCATTCAATTTCTAAATTAAAGATTGAGTGATGATTAAAGGTAGACATTCAATGGCAACCAAAACAAGTAACAAACAAAAAATAACAATAATGCAAAGCAAAAAAAAACCCTGTGCTATGAAAAATATGGATAAATATGTCTGAATGTGTGAAAATATTTTTTGCTTGACCTGGAAGATAGAAAACATGAGGGAAAAATATTATGCTCTTAAATTTGTTAAACTTTGAAAGATACTATGAATAAATCTGAAGGACAGTTAATATACTGATGAAAATATTTTGAAAGAATACTTTGCTAATTTCACTAGAGAAAAAATGAACTCTAAGTAATAAAAAACACTGACTAAATATTAAAAGAGAGCAATTTTTGTTAAAAGAAACACAATGGTAAACAGCAATATAATAGATGCAAATCTGTCTAATAATTAATCAATTAATTTAAAACGCTTAAGAGACTTTTTTAACCAATCTGATGTGTGGACATTAACAAAAAATTAGCGAAATTTGATTATAGCAAAGTTAGATGGAAAAAAGCAATTTGATTTCCAAAGAATATAGCAATATATACAGCAATATGTATCATCTACTGTAACCATTTTGAACAAATTTATAATACATATCAAAATAGAAAAAATATTCATAATCTAATAAAGCATTTCTATGTTTAAATGTTATAGGGAAGTACTTTCACTAATTACAAAATATTCATTTCAATTTGCACACATGAAATATTATCATATTAATGTATGTTAATAGAAAACAATATTTAAAGAAAGCAAAGGTTTGGTTTGGTGCCCATAGCACAGTGGTTACGGTGGTGCCAGCCACATACACCTGGCCTAGGACAGCTAAACAACAATGACAACTACAACAACAACAAAAGAAACCACCGGACGTTAAATAAATAACAAATGTTAACTGATGGAGAATTTTATTGAATTATGGGTGTTATCAAAAGAATTACTCTTTAATATGTAAAGCCAAAAATTCATACTTTTAAATATAAACTTTAGAAGTAAAATTTACCATAGAATAGGGAATAAATCACAAAGCCAATACCAAGATGTTAGTAATGGAGTTTATTTTTTTATTTTTTTATTTTTTTGGAGACACAGTATCACTCTGTTGCCCAGGCTAGACTGCCATGGTGTCAGCCGACCTTACAGTAACCTCAAACTCCAGGGTTCAAGCAACCCTCTTGCCTCAGCCTTCCAAATAATTCTGGCCATAGGTGCTGGCCAAAACACCTGGCTAACTTTTCTATTTTTAGTAGAAATGGGGGGTTCTCACTCTTGTTAGGGGTGGTCTTGAACTTCTGGGCTTAAGGGATCCTCCTGCCTCAACCTCCCAGAGTGCTAGGATTACAGGCTTGAGCCATCACCCAAGCCAGTCTGTTGTAATTGTACAAGAAAATAATATGTGTTTATATATGAATATAAAATCTAAAAATATAAAGAAAAGACAATAGTAGAGAAAAAGCCAAGAATGTATTATAAAATAAATCACTGGGACAATTTTGTGAGTTATAAAATCACAACATGCTTTCACCTTGCATGTATGCAGCCATAAAGTTTGAAATAACAGCTATCCTGCATCATTTTTAATAATCATAAATAAATTACCAAATTAACTAGAAAATGGAAGAAAAGGTCATTTGAGCCCATTACGCTATGCCAAATGCTATAACAACAACAAAATAAATACTCGTTATTCAAAGAACAGATTCCTTGGTGGTACAATTTGGGATAATTATATGACTGCCCTTCTCCCAAAATTGCACGTTCCTTGAGAGCAGAGGTCATGTTCAGACATGCACACCAATGCTTCCATTCAAGGGTTTGATTGACATGTGCGGGCGGTAAATAATTCCACTGCAAATTACTTGAATTAAATATAATTTGGCAGGTTTCATAAGTATTCAATAATTATAGTTTCCCAGATATTCTTATCAAATAATTCATAATTTTAAAAGATCAGCAACATTAAGGACTTAGGAGACAAACAGGACTTTCCTAATTTACTTCAAATCTTTGCTCCCAAAGGCAATTTTAAGTCACCTTTAAATGTTGGCTTTTTTTATTTATCTCTACTATGAATAATATCCCTTCACAAGATGTTTCTATTCAACTTTAGAAATCGTACTGATGGTAGTTTTCTACAGATGACGGTTTAGCTCACACTGATCCCATAGCCTCTTAGATCTTCTTCCCAGTGTATGTGAGCACGAGGTCAGTGCGGTATGTGGGGTGCGTGTGTGCATGTGTTTGTGTGTGCCTGTGTGTGTGCTTGTGTGTGTTTGTGTGTGCCTGTGTGTGTGCCTGTGTGTGCCTGTGTGTGTGCTTGTGTGCGTATGTGCATGAGTTCCTGCTACTGGGGTTTATTAATAGTGAGAATAACATAGCCAATTACTGTGCTATCGTTTTTCCCCCCAAAACTTGATGTTTCCTGTTTCAATAACTGTTTTGGATTTTTACTTACTTATAATTCTACTTTCTCATACTGATCACTTTCACGCAGTAAATCAGACCTATAAATAAAGATATAAACTTAAAATTATTTATTAAGTGCTCAACGCTGCCAAATGATCACATCTAGTTTTAGTCCTAGAGATTGTTGTCATGAAACCGTTCACCCACCTATTCTGAAACTAGCTACATACAATGTCATCTCTGCAAGTTGAGCACCCAGGGGACTGCAACAAATTGGTCAACATACAGAGGTGGCCAACATAAAGAACTCAGCCTACAAACATGTGGTGCATGCCCAGTCTATGAAAATTAGCTCAACTCAAGAAGGAGGTCCATGCAGGGAGGTGGTCAACTACGGAGGCTCTACTACAATAGCTTCTGAGTCATCCTTACATTACTTTGTAGAGGATTCCTCTTCATGTTTCCCTGGGTTTAATCCCCATTTTATCCTTCATGGATTTCTCCCTCTTTTGCTGGCTGACAGCCTCCAGTATATTCCTAAAGAACAGTCACTAGAATATAAATATGTTTAATCCTTATATCTGAAAAGAAATCTATAACTTTTTAAAATTATTTGATTTAGTAGAACATTTTAGTATAGTTTGAAAATCTTTTTACCTCAGTTTTTATACAGCATCATTCCATTATCTTTCAGATGTTCCTTTTACTTATTATACATTTTTAAAAAAATAGCTTAAGAAATTTTTCTTATTTCAGACATTTTTACATTTTATGATGCTGTACGGTAGCTTGAGCCTTTCCTTTCTTTCCTCCTTCCTTCCTTCTTTCTTATATTCTTTACAGGGTAGACAGGTGCTTAAAAGATGAATGTTCTTTCCTTAAAGAATTTTAAGACTTGTTTTCTGTTTAATCTTTTCCCTTAGCACTCTCTCCTATTGTCAGATTGGTGGGTGAAGTCTACAGAGGATGGAGTCTGGAAGGGCTCCCTCGCATATGGGCTTTACTACGACCTACTGTGCTCAGATCAAAGTGAAGAATTCCGTGGCCTGGACGCAGCCTGGGGACACCCCTTGGAGCTCAGACTGACTCCCCGCACTGTGGCCACTGCTGACCCTCATGGGCTGGCCAATATTGGCCCCTGGACTCTCCACAGACCCTGGACCAGCTCTGACCTTACCTGAGGATGAATTCTGGCTGTAGCAGGTGTATGGCCCCCATGTCTTGTAAGTAAACCTTTCTGTTTCTGTCCTATTTCTATGGCACATCCTTCAAAAAGCTTCCTGCTGCTCCCTTTTTGCAACAATAGAGGCTGATTTCTCATCACCACGGACAAAAATGCCCAGAACTTATAAGGATAAAAACCTCTTTAGTTTCCTCCAACCCCGTCTTGACAGAAGGACTCTTTGAT
The DNA here is from genome assembly GCA_963574655.1 of Perodicticus potto. Taxonomy (NCBI): domain Eukaryota; kingdom Metazoa; phylum Chordata; class Mammalia; order Primates; family Lorisidae; genus Perodicticus; species Perodicticus potto. The sequence continues at coordinate 5,359 of CAUYRH010135049.1, read as the reverse complement.
TTCATTATTTAATATGAGTATTACAAAAAAACCAGTTTCTGCCCACTTCAAATTAAGATAACTTCAAATTGAGAAAAGACAACAGGCTGCAACTACTAGGGGTGATTTTTATTTTCTATTTAAAATACTCATTTGAGTGAGAAAAAAAAAATGGATGTGTGCTTAAATGGGAAAGCCATGGAGTGGAAAAGGAAAGAATAACATGTACTAATGTTTTATCAAAATATCGGCACAGAAAATTAACGTGGAAACAAAGGCGGTTCCTACTTATGTATAAACATGTAGTAAATTGTGAAATAATCTGTGGCATAGCTAGTACAAACCAACTCAGAAACCTCTGGAAACATTTGAAAATATATCCTTAGTTGTAAATGGTCTCCTATCTGATTACTTGTTACTTGCAATATACATGTAGAGCTATAACGACAAAAATAGCAAAATAACTTCTTCACTAAATATATTTTGTATTAAGCCAAAACACTCATCACCAATCTAAAGTATCAGTAAGTTAAACAGATGCCCCAATTTTCAACTTCGAATTGACAAATCAATGCACTTTTCTTCAAAATGTCTTCCTAAAGAAACAGTAAGTTAATTCTTAAATTGGGTTGTGTCTGTAGTCATAGCCACATTCTGAAATAAATAAGTTTGGTACTTTCAAGGGAAGGAAAATATTATACTATAAAAATTATTGTGTATGAAACTCATTCACTTATTACATATTTATTAAGCATCTGTTTAAAGTGTTTAACCAGATTGATTTCTGCTTTTATGGAGTTTAATTTTCTGTTAAGAGGAGTTTATCTTAACTCTATTTTATGTTTTATTATCTATACATATACACACCGAAGCAGTAACATACACACAGTGCATGCAGACATTTAAGATAATTTAACTGTAAGGCAATAGAGACAAGATACCTTTCCCTAAATCTATAACATGGAACTCTAGGTGCTGACATTTGGCCTGAAATTTGATTGGTTGATTGCCACTGCCTAGGAAAGAGGTTAGAAATGTGTATAAACATTTGCATAATTCCTGTGTAGAAATGAAAGGACTTTTTCTGTCCGATGTTTTAAGTAGAAAATACCTGTTTATCCTGAGTATTAGTTTTTGAAAATAGAAAGACTTCAAGCTATCATACGTCAGACACATAGTAATTAGATGATCTTGTTTAACGTTTACAAACTTTTTTTTTTTTTGGAGACAGACCCTCAAGCTGTTGCCCTGAGTAGAGTGCTGTGGCATCACAGCTCACAGCAAACTCCAACTCGTGGGCTCAAGCGATTCTCCCGTCTCCGCCTCCCAAGTAGCTGGGACTACAGGTGCCTGCCACAATGCCTGGCTATTTTTTGGTTGCAGCCGTCATTGTTTTGGTGGGCCCGGGCTGGATTCAAACCCGCCAGCTTAGGTGTATGTGGCTGGCGCCTTAGCCACTTGAGCCACAGGTGCCAAACCTACAAACATTCTTTTCATGAGATCCAAATGCCTCTAGGTTCCTGGTAAAGTTGGTCAGGGAAATGTTTTTGTGCTTACCCTGCTAGTGGCCTAGAAAAATTTCCAAGAAAATAAGTCTTTTTTGTGTGTTTTGAATAATTTTATCTTTTTGATATGCATCGTAAGCACCTAATGTCTTTAAAATCCTCTGCTATTCAAATGATTTTGTCAATGGCACAATAACATTATCCAAGCAAACAGGAACTGTGGGATAGACATTATTTCAGTAATTCCCACAGTCTTAAGAAGTAGCTCATTTGTAACTCATTTCTTCATTTTTATTTTGTAAGGCACATATTTGAAAATAAACAAAAAATTTTCAATTGTATCAAAAATGGACGTCTAGATTTAAACTTTGCTATGTTTAACAGCAAATTTGTGACTTTAATAGCAAAATTATTGTCCTTTGAAATGTCTTCCTTTTCTGGTTTGAGCTCTACCGTAACTTACTGACAGGAGGCTCCTGAATAGGCACTCGGAAAGCCTCTGCAAAAGCTGCTGTCGATTTTCATAAGAGTTTTAATTTAAGTAGAAAACACTTGATTTAAAATTTTTTTTCTTTTGCATCACAAACACTAAGGATATGTTTATCAGTAGCATATATACATATTAAATCAAGAATTTCTTGCAAATACTATTAACTCACCTGCTTGTGCAAACTTAATTCCAGAAAAAAAAATAAGCTTTCAATGTTTGATAACTTATCACCACACAGGAAACCTTAAATGTGCTATTTTATCTCAAGTATATGACCCATCAGTAAACATTATCAAATATGCAATACAAATAGGCATATCAGGTAAATAAGGTTGTTTTTTCAAAATACGGTATTCTTAACGGTAGGAAATATGCTACAGGTAATGTCAGCTGCTTGGGCACCTTTTCAGATCCTAAGGCCCAAACTGGGAGCTCTGGGGAATTATCACACAATCGCTCCATCAGAGATTTCTGTGCTATGCAGCAGCTGGAGTGCAATGTGTGTAATACCCGAGTAGAACAATGTTGTTTTGAGGTTAGGGGATGGCAGATAACTAGAGACTATCGTAGCAGGAGAATCCCAAAATCCTTGAGGTATCTTTTGTCCTAAATATAATAAAAAGAACTTGGACTGATCCACTAGAGGAAGAGATGGGAAGGGAGGGGAGGAATGAGGGAGGGAGGAAAAGAAGGAGGCAGGAAGATAAGTGAGAAAAAAAGGAAACGAGAGAGACAGAAAAAAAATTACAGATCATAAGTTAATGAAAGAGATAGACAGTGGTACCACAGGTAGAGTTCAGAACAGCTTGGAATAAAACCCTGCCCAAATCTAAATAGTTGCTGATCATCTATATCAAATTCACTTACTAGCTTTGTTTACTTGAAAGTATAGGAGCATTACTAGGTGAGTCCTCCTTGTAAAATTATTACTTGTTTGCCTAATTCTTTCATAACCACTTATATTCTTTTTCATTGAACTCTCAACAAATAATATTGTTTTGCATAAAGCAATGGCCTATCCCTTTGGTAAACCATTTTTATTGGCTCTGAGTCTTAGATTAAAGCAGGTAACATTATTTCCTAGGGCTTTGATGTTTTGATTTGTTTCAGAGCAGTGTTTTTCCCACAAGGTATGAGATAACCTCTCTCTGCCATGCCTCCATGTGTTTTTTGAAGGCACATACTTACCAAGTCAGGGTCTTTACCCTCCATGAGATACACACAGCCTCCATCTAGAGTACAGAAAACAGTAGACTTTAAGTGAAATGGTAAGTTTTTCCCACCAGATTTACAGGAGACGTAGGAGAAAGTGCAAGCCTATGTTCCTCAGGGACATGAGCTTCCTGTAGGGGACTGGTAATAGAAAAGAAAGAAAATTTAACCGCAAATATTAACAACCTGTACTGAATTTACACCAGATGGAAAACAAGACATTTCTAAAGAAATAGTAGAAAAGTGGGCCTGGTATCCATCAGAAGAGGCATCAAGGGTAGATTAAGCTTCCAACTGAGAATATCAATATGTATGAGATCTGACAAATAAGTTCATGGATTCATCCTAGGAAAAGTGCTACCTACCATCCCCTTCTGAAGTACTCCCCTGGGGAACTGTGAGCTGAGGCGCCTACCTAGTCCACCCTTCAAATCAATTTTGAAACTCTTTTTCAGGAGTGCCCGGCAGAGTTGTCATCCATCATAAGGCACTCAAAAACACGAGACAACTATAATGAACAATGATGAATTCTGCTCAGCAGCACACTGTCACACCCTGACAAGGACAGGGCTGTGAGACTCTGGAGTGAAAACCTACCAACTTGTTTGTAGAGTGATGCCAACATCAGTGCTTGGTGACAAGTTCACAAAGTTAATTGTCAGACCTTGCATGAGGACAGCTGGGATGGTCATTCTAGAGAGTTCCCAAATTGCCCTGAAACCGGCATCAGTGCACAGCTTCCCAAGGAGACTACTTGGAAGACGACCAGAGTGACATTCAGGGAGGATGTCTTAACACTTTCCCTAGGATGAGTTCCCAACTGAATTTCCAGGCCTCATACGTTTCACCAGTTCTCATGCCTGAAAGTCCCTTAATCTGTCAGTTTTGAACCATTTCCTAATTATTTTCTAGATGAGAGTTTTTTCCTCCTAGGATTTCCTATTTCTTTTGTTTCTATAATCCCTTTAGCCCTTGGCAATGATGCCACAGTCTCTCTTCTTCCCGTTCCCTGTACTGATGGACTGGAGTAGAGGATATTTATTTTAGAAAAGAGTTCTAACTGAGCAGCCAACATGGAAATGTTCAATTTCTTTTTTCTTCTTTGACTTAGATTGTTTCAAAATTAGTGGCCGTGTGCTGGGCATGGTGGCTCATGACTGTAATCCTAGCACATTGGGAGGCCAAGGCAGGCGGCTTGCATGAGCTCAGCAGTTGGAGACCAGCCTAAGCAAGAGCAAGATCCCCATCTGTCTAAAAATAGAAAAACTAGCCAGGAATTGTGGCACACACCTGTAGTCCCAGCTACTCAGGAGGCTGAGGCAGGAGGATTCCTCAAGCCCAAAAGTTTGAGGTTGCTGTGAGCTATGATGATGCCACACACACTAGCCAGGGTGAGAGAGTGAGACTCTGTCTCAAAAAAATAAAATTAAATAAAGTACTACCAATATTTGAGTCTCCCTTTGCCATCTTACCACAACCTTTTTTTTTTTTTTTTTAACTTTGTTAGTGGGCAAGAGAATCCAGACAAAGTTTTGTCATGCACTAAGACAAGAAAAAAATGTGAATGATACGGCACTTTGGTTTCCCTTCCTGTGTCAACATTCCCCAGATTATCATGTGTTCATCCCCCTTTTTCCCAGTGACTCTTGCAGCTACTTTCCATCCTGCCATCGTCCTCTGTGGGGGCCCAGTCTTTTATCCAAGTTCTTCACTATTCCCTGATCAGGCTGCTTGTGTGTCTGATGTCTGTCCTCACTCTAGAGTGGGTCCTGTGTAAATCCTCCCAGTCAAAGCTGTGTACTCAGAGAAAGTGATTCATTACAATCTAAAGAAATGTCACACTCATCTTACTTTACGGGAAAATCCTGCAATGAAAAGAACCCCCCACCTAAAGATGAATGTTTGAGAGAGATACAGGGGCAGTGAGGGTGGGGGGACGAAGCAGTGAAGGGAGGGGGAAGGTTTACAAAAGGGAAAATGTCTTTGATTTTTATATTTTTCCTCTATTTTGACTATCAAACTATTTTTTTTAATTTTTATTAAATCATAATTGTGTACATTGGTGCAATCATGGGGCACAATGTGCTGACTCCATATACAATCTGAAATATTTTCATTGAACTATTTAACATAGCCTTCATGGCCTTTTAATCACTATATGAAGACATTTATA